>JBAGKK010513673.1:0-13778 GCA_037177015.1 Euceroptres primus
TACCCAAACTAACGTAGCGTGAGACGAGATCATACGAGAAAAGTAAGTATGTTCTCTCAGTGTAGTTCTTATCCAGTTGTCATTCTCATGTCTTCTTGTATGGGAGGTTATTTTTTAAGTGTACCCACTCAGAAAAACGAAGTTCTCCGGTCGCGCTGAAACGCGGGCAAAGTGTATGGATATAATTTATTTTGAAACAATTAATGCTATCACATTTATGAATACGCAATTAATTAATGCTCAATTAGAGCTCTCAAAATTCATAAACAGATTTTTTACAAACCTAGCCCCAATCACCGAAAAACTACCCTAAAAAATCACGCATTTTCACTTAAAATTGCAACAAAATTATAATTGTTATTAATAAATTGTTTTTAAGTCAAGGTACTTTCAAGGATGTCTTTCTCGATAAAACCATGCATTTATTTTGATACCAGAGGCCTTACCTTAAAAAAGAGACAAAAAAACTTTGCCAAATGATAAATTTCCACTTAAAATTGCACAAATATTCTAGTTGTTAAAATAAAATGTTTTTAAGCCATGGTAATTTCAAGGGGCTCTTACTCGATAAAACTATGCATTTATTTTTAAATTAGGGGCCTTACTTTAAAAAAGGGGCAAAAAAACTTCGCCAAATCACGAATATTCACTTAAAATTGCACAAAAATTCTATCTAGATAAAGAGTTTTTTTTAAATACGTTTTTGGAGCACAGAGAGTTGTTTTTTAAAAATAAGGGTTGATTTTACAAGAGCAATTTATAGCACAATGGAAAGCAAAAAAAGAGAAAAAAAATCACCTAGTCGTTTTTTAGAATTTAATCATTTTTCTAGAGGGCACCGCTGAGTTGACAGCAAGTTAGCGGCGCCCTCTTTTCGCGAAAACTAATAGAGCAAAAAAAATTTTTTTGGTAAAAAATAGCAAAAAAATATGCAGTATATGACATTTGGTTTTTATTTAGTGGCGCCGCTGAGTTTTCTGACCTGCTTTTATTGACAGTCAAGCGCTGTGGAAACCGCTAGTCGCTCCGAGAAAAAATAGCTTCTTTAAGAAAATACGTGTAAAATAAAATTGATATTAATTACTAAAATGTAACTCGATATTTAAGTCGTAAGGGAAAAAGCGGCTTTGATAAATAGTTATCAAAAGTTTCTACTAAAAAAAAAGGATTAAAATGTGATAATATTCAAATATTATTTTATTATATCAAAAAATTAACTATTGCAAGGAATATATGTTGTTTGAAACTATTATGTTACGTCAAAATATTACCAAAGAAACAGAACAAATAGAATTATTTTGTTTTAAAAATATTTTTCATTACCTTTAAAAAATATTTATTGTTAAATAAGGTAACATATTAAATATGAAAATAAAAGTGTGATAAAGTCTTTCAAATCATTTTCATCTTTTGCTTGGAGCGACTAGCGGTTTCCACAGGTTCGCCATCGCATGGCAGCGCTTGACGGTCAATAAAAGTAACGTTACTTTTTAGAATTTTTCCTCGTAAATCTTACATTTTTCAAAGGATTAATTTCGAACTTTGGGAAAATCTTCCTTAATAGTAGTTTAAAAACTTTCTAATTAGAAGTTTTATCAATTTGAAAATTCCTTTAAAACTCTTTCTCTATGAAGTTACAGAAACGCGAGTTCTGATGTACTGAGCGTCTACACTAAATTTCAGTAGATTTCAATAATATTTGTCAAAGATATGACATTACATTTATTAAAAAATAATTGATTTTCGGACATTTTTTCCAATTTTTAATTTTTATTATTGAAAAATATCCTTCCGAGAAAAAAATGATGAATAGAACAAAGATGCGCATTGTCCTCCTCTACAACTTTATATTCATAAAAATTTTATTCGAAAAATTAAAAAATTTACCTAAAATCTTGTCAAGGGGCAATCACTTTCCAGCTGTACAAGCACTCAGTGAGTTCTTCTTCTCGGCCGCTTGATTATTTTTTCCGTGTAGTTAAAAAATTTCTTAATTGAAATTTTTCGGTGGTAATTCAATTAAAATTTTAAATTTCATTTTTCAAGTCTTTCAATTCTTTTAAATATGTCTATAGTAACTAATTGTTGGAAAATAAGTAAATACCGCTGCTTCTATGTGTAAATTACGCACGATGCTTTTGTGTATAACATTGTTTACAAAAATCACATATTAATTTTTAAATAACGTTGTTGGTTGTTTATGAAAATTTAACTAATACGGAAGAGACTTTGTTTATAATATTTTTAAAAATTAGACAAAGTATTATCAGTTCACTAATTTTTCCTTCTCAATATAACTATCAACTTATTATTAGATAGTTCGAGTGAAAAAAACGTCTTTTTGAATTTAGAAATAATAGCTAAATTGTTATCAACAATATGTATATATTTTTTGTTGATGAGACTTAAAACTCAAAAATCTCTTTCAAGCCGATTGCAATTACTCATAGTAAAAAGTCAATTCAACAATGAGATAAACACTCGATAGAGATTTTGTTTATAAAAATGTTTAAACAATAATGATTCTGAACCGATGCTAATGTTTCGTTATTAACTACGTCTTTTATAAAATACCAATGCTAGCAATTACAGGGTAAAAATTTTTCTATGACAAAACGACAGGGTTAAGAATTTGTTTATAAAAATGATAATTAATAATTAAGTTAAATTTTAATAAAATAAATTATGTTCGGTAAATAAAGTTGCAATAATTCTGATGAATAGTGACCTTATTGGACAATTTTTTCTTGAAATAAAAATTCTTATTGCTGAAATGGTCAATTTAGTTACTTTATTTGTCTATATATTATGGAACTAAGAAATAAACTTAAAAATCGCAAGACACAGTTCTCTTGAAAATTGAATTCCGAAGATTTCTAGAAAAAACCGACAAAATCTGTTAAGAATTACGAACTGTAGCCGATTATGAACATTGATTTCTTGGTTTGCACCACTGTGCGGCTGGGTCAGAATTTTCGAAATCGAAGTCAAAAACCTCCATCACTTTCTAATAAACGACAACGAAAACGTTCTCGAGAGAATCTTCTCCCACTTTTACTTTCTTGAGAATTTTAAACTCTATTTGGAAAGTTTTTGAACATATTTGTAGGACATGCGAATCTCTTGCGCGTTACCAACAGGGTTAAAAATATTGAGCGGTTCTATTTTCGACAAATAAATATATTGCGTAGATATTTCAGGAAGTAATATAAAACATAAACTTTGACAGACGTTTCTCATGATGTTTTGTATTATTTTCTCAAATATCAACGCAATATATTTAATTGCTTGAAATAGGACCGCTTAATATTTTTATCTTGGTCGGTAACGCGCGAGAGGTTCACGTGTCCTAAAAGTATCTTTAAAAACTTTTCAAACAATTGCATACGCATGAATTTATTCTGATTATTGAAGAACCTGTTTCACAACCCTTGAGCTTACAAAAATATTTAAAAAGCATAAAAATATATTGAGGCGCATGAATATTCCCCAAAATTCACTTGTCATCATTTTCATTTGACCGAAATTCATGTTGCCGAATAATCATTTGCCATAATTTTTATTTATTCGAATTACCATTTGCCATAATTTCTATTTATTCGAATGTTCATTTATCACAATTTTGATTTATCCGAATCGCCATATACCCAAATTTCTGTTTTTCCGAATTATCATTTGTCATAATTTTTATTTGTCTTTATTTTCGTTTCTCCTAATTTTCGTTTACTCGATTAGCCATTTGTCCAAATAGCCTTTTGTTATAATTTTAAATTTCACAAATTGCCATTTATCATAATTTTGATGTACCCGAATAATCATTTTTCATAATTTTTATTTGTCCTAATTTTCGTTTGTTATAACTTTAATTTATCCGAATTGAAATTTGTCGTAATTTTTATTTGTCCCAATTTGTATTTGTCCGAATAGTCATTTTTCATAATTTTTATTTATCCGACTCGATATTTGCCATAATTTCTATTTATCTGTATCATCATTTGTCCTAGTTTTCATTTATGCGACTTGTCAATTATCCTAATTTTCGATTGTCCTAACTCTCATTTATGCTAATAGCCATTTGTCGTAATTTTTATTTTTCCTAATTTTCATTAATCCTAACTTTCATTTGTCCTAATTGTCGTTTGTCCTAATATTCACTTGTTTGAACAGCCATTTGCCATAATGTTTATTTATCTGAATCGTCATTGGTTATAATGTTTATGCGTCCGAATTATTATTGGTCATAATCTCTATTTAACCGAAGCGTCATTTGTCATAATCTTCATTTGTCCGATTTACCATGTGCCATAATTTCTTTGTACAAAGCAAAACGTCAACCTTTCTTTAGTTTTATACATGTTTCGAAAGAGTCAGTTTAACCTTAGCTGTAATATGTTCTAAAAGGATGCTTGTCATTTCCAGAAAGACAATATCAAAATAAAAATCAACAAACGCTTTTGGTAGCTTGCTTTTTAACTTACTTTGTAAATAATTGGATTTTACATTTATGATCTTTCGAATCATATCTTTAGTCGGTATTTTAACATTTTCTAACATAAAATAATCCCACAACTCGGCGATGAGTGATTCTTTAGATCTTTCAACATTTGCTAGTAAGCGTTGAACTCGACGGAAACGTTCATCTGCACACACAATCACGTTTTGGAGTCCGACAAAGGTGGTCTTCTAAAGAACTATTGAAGGAGTTTTTTACCGGGGCTGGTTCAGACGAGGCGACGCCGCTCTGCTCCGATGTTTCAGGTAAATGAAAAAGAATGGCTTTTCTTCCGTGGGACGTCGTAAATATTAGCCGGTATTGTTCGAGGTCGATGGTTTGAAGATACATCAGAGATACGGTATTTGCGAATGAGAAATAGGCTGCAATCACCTCCATATTTTGTTGAAGCTTCGTCCAAGTTTCGGAATTGAAAGTAATACCCGATGTGGTGCTGATAAGCTTAACAACTGGTTGTAATATCCCACTGAATTGAAGTTCAAATCCAATTAGAAGTTTCTTTGTAAATGATTTGTTGAGCCCATGAATGGTTGGTAAAAGCATCCGGTTTACTGATGATGATCTTTTACTCACATCCGAAGCGATCATAAACGATCGCTTAAAACCAGCTCGAGTTAATACACCGCTGGGTACTTCATGAGATGAATCTGACTCAGGGTTTTTAGTCTCAGTTGATTCAGTATCAGCTGTATTCGTTTGCGACGTGGTGTTTGTCTGAACAGGAGTACTGTTGACTGGAGTTTGTGTAGAGTTGGATACCGGAGTTAAAACCTCAGATGAATCGACGACAACGAGTGAACTAGTTTGAGACATGGTGTCTTACTTGAGGATGAAAACACAACAGATCCACGACAAACCCTGACACGGGTTTTATAGACGGATAATGAGTATGGAGGGAGTAAATAAAAACCGTCAAATGGAACACGTTTCAACGTGTATCGAATGAGCTAACACCTGCTGTGTACAGGCAGAAAGTGAACAACAGGAAAAAAATGTTGTAAGAGGGGTAATCTGTAATAAAAATTAACCATGCGTGAATAGAAAATGAAGGGTGCATAAGTAATTGTCACAGGTGCCCAAGTACAACAGTTGTTTAACGAATAGTAATTAAAATTAATCATGCGTGAGTAGGAAATGGGAAGGGTGCATATGTAAGTAATCCACGCAGGAGCCTAAGAATAATAATATTAATAAATAATAATATTGATAAAATTAAGCATGCGTGCGCAGGAAATAGAAGGGTGCATATGTAAATAATTGATACATGTGTGCAAGAGTAACAGTTGTTAAACTGCGCATGAATAGTTAAGGTATTTGGATAACATATGACAGAGAAGAGAATCAGAGAGTGTTTATGTAAATAAACGTGATAAAATAGTTTTATTGAAGCAACCTGTTTTAGTTTCCGACGGAAGCTATACAAGTTCTTCAACTGCAGAGGTTGCATTAGAAATTTTTCCGTTAATAAGATCAGAGTATATAGGAAACTACACCTTGTCAACATGTGGTTGACACGAGTGTGTCGCGATATTCGAAACAATCTAAGGCGAGATCAGGGATAAGAATCAAACTAGTGCAAAGATGACCATGGGAAAACATATTGTACTTTCCAATGGAAGGCTATAAGAAGTCTTCACCTAAAGTGGGTGCATTAGAAATTTTCTCGTTATGAAGACCAAAGTATATAGGGAACTGCACCTTGACAACATGTGGTTAACGAATAAGTCACAACATTGTAAACAATCTTAGGCGGCATCAGAAGAGACAGACCCGGACAAAGATGGTCGAGCGGTGCGACGCCTCAGAAGGTGAGGTAAAAAATAAGTCTGCAGAGTCTGTGCAATGGATGGTCATTGACACCCGTGAAATGCCCTTTAACTTTCGTAGTGGTAAAGTTGCGATGATATGGAGACTGGTTACAAACAGTTAGGGGACGTAAAAACACCTGGCTGAGTTTGGGGGAACGGAGAAGGCCTATTCTTTTTCTTTTTTGTCTAGCGAACAAGCTCAGAGGGTCATGGAATTCATTTTTGAACTCTGTGACTTAAACGATGTGTTTTGGGCTGTGTACAACTCTAGCAAATCTGTCCGCAGAATTGCAAAAAACGTAATTGGAGATAGGAACTCCGGTTACGTATAAGTGCTTTAGGAGAAAATAGGTGAGTGATGATTATTAAAAAGTGTGGTGAAACTAGTATAGTGAAGTGAATTTAAATTTTTCTTAAATATGAATTTAAATTTTAAAAAAATTAATTTTCAAATTCCCGTCTCAATAATAAATGACTAAACAAAAATAAATGAATAAATGAAATGGGCAGTGACGATGACAATGATAATGACAACAATAACAATGACAACGACGATGACGAGGATGATAATGGGGAATTAGACGACGACGATAATGATAATGACGACGGCAATAACATTGAAGATGACGAGGATGATAATGAGGGCATCGATGACGACAGTGACAACGACGATAATGACAAGAACAACGATAATGACAATGATGACGATGAATCCAGTGGATTGGACAAATTTAATGCGGAGGACATTGGCGCAGAGGTTTTAATTTCTTTCGTTGATAGTGGATACCAGAGTGTCCGTGATAGTGACGCGGAGGAAGTCGCTATCCGGAACATTTTAAATAGCTCCAATTCCAGTGATGATTTTGATGATGATGATATCAGCAATGAGCCTATGGGAAAGGTTTATTTATTTATTTTTGATTGTTTTTCTCATTGAATTTTGCCTGTCAAAAAAATATACCATTTTGTTTCTAAACTGCATAAAGCTCTGAAATAGAGAAATTTTTAAAATTATAATTGTAAATTTTTGAAGTAGATGGATAAAATTTGGTAAAGTTGTAAAATTCATTTTAAAAAACACGTTCTTTTTCCAAATTTCCTATTTTTTGTAAAAGAGATTAAATTTCTAGTTGCGCTAAAATTTTCTTGAGCACCTTTTAAAAAAAGTGCAAGAGCGTATCTTTAAATTGAGTGAATTTTATAAATAATATTTTATAATAGAATTTACTGAAAAATTATAATTGCTCATTTTTATGTACAGGAAATGCGGCGCTGAATAATCTAGCCAACGTCGCAGTGAATGAATTGGCTAGATTAAATCATCAACATCAACAGCAACAACAAGAACAAGAACAACAGCCCCAACGACAACAAAAAGAGCCTCTGCAACAACATTTTTAGCAGCAACGACTGTTGTGGCGGCCATGGCAGGTTGACGCTGCGCTACAACCCGAGCAACGAGGAGAAGGAGTCGTTGACGACGCAAGTGAGAGAGAGAGAGATATATATATTTTTCTATAGAATGGGAGAGGGCACAGTATTTCCCAAAATTTCGGCTGTACGGTCGCGAAATAAAATTACATATTAATCACCCAGCTGTAAATGTAGATGGACAGGTTATCTACTACGTTGAAAATGCGTTTCAGGATATTTACAATTATTTGACGTGCGGTGTAGGTTCAATGGATTTTATTGGATTCAAATTTAGTTCCTATTATTTTTCGCAGGGTTCTGGAGGACGGTCTTTTCGTCATGCGTGTTACTCGAGTTTTAACGATGTTTGGAAATCATTATTTGGTATTATCTATAGTAACGAAAATTTTATTGAGGATTAATCCTTTATAATTACATACCAGGTCGCTGAAAATGATCGAGGCGCAGGGCGTAAATTTACTCCTCGAACCCACAAAAATATTTCTAAAAAATAAATTTTAACGATTAGAAATAAAGATAAATTATGCTTTCCAAGATCAATAGTGGCCGCGCGTATTTTTTCTGAGCGTGGTAAAGCTCATTAATGACGCAAACGTAATTATTCCCGAGGACGATTGTGGATTTCATGGAATACATCAGTTTCAATTGCATCTCGCGCGTGAGGAAATAGCTATCATAGTCTACGAATTTAATGATTTCAGTAAGGGGACAAGATCACCCTTATATAACGGAACAAGGGAAGTTGTAGCAACAGGCCAGGCTGTTCTACATAACCTGCACAAAATGTTTTACCGCGAGCGCAAGCACTATCAGCCAATTTGCGTTCCCTGCAACAAGGGTTATTTTGACGTAGGAAGCCATCGGTGCTCAAATAAATGCAAAGCATGCTTGTCATCACCGCCTTGTGCTATTAGCGGCGAGGATAATTCGATTCAAAATATAAAATGTGGGACTTGTAATCGGTATTTTCATGGTCAGGAATGCTTTCGGAAACATCTTGAGCAAAATTCTTATGCGAGCAAAACAAGTGTATGTAAAGCATTAAAAATTTGCTCAGAATGTTCACGATTCATTAACAAATGGGTTGGCCGTAATCATGAATGCGGAAAGTTTTATTGTAAAAACTGTAAATTCAGGTGTGACGATAATTATCAATGTCATATAACACCTGTTCTTGATAAACCCTCTAAACACACACACACAAAGTGTGCTTTGTATTTTATGATTTGGAAACCCAGCAGTGTGATACATTACCGGATAACCCAAATACTAATGTACATGTACCCAATTTTTATGTGGTGCAGAGGGTATGCACCGATTGCATTAGTCGTGAAGACATGTCGAAAATTGCAATTACTATGGAATTCGCCAACATGTTTTCAAAGGTGAAAATGTAATCGATGATGCAAATAGCAAAAACTAAATTTATAGACAGCCTTAATTATTTGCATATGCCTTTAAGCCAGCTTCCAAAAGCTTTTGGTCTTAAAGGTACAGTTGAGAAAAAAGGTACTTTTCCACATTTATTTAATAAGCCTGAATATTTCAATTACAAGGGTCCTATGCCTGCGGCAGAATTTTACTCTCTAGACACAATGTCTACCGAAGCAAGGACTGATTTTCATAATTAGTACGAAACTCTCACTAAAGATCCTAAGTATATATTTGATTTTCAGAAAGAATTGCACGAATACTGTGTAAATGACGTATCAATTTTACGCTTAGCCTCGGCTTGCTCTAAAGAATTCCGCAAAAACTTCCTTTAACCGGATACTATTGGTTCCGTACCAAATGGTGGATACAGTGAGGTCGACAAGCAGTCAAAAAAAGCTATTGAATGGCTGCTTTGGAAAGAGCAAGAATTGGAGAGAGAAATTGTGCATGCAGGTAGGTGTCGAGAACACCGGGCAACTGAAGGATACCTCGTCGATGGGTATTCTGAGCAGCAAGGCGTCCGTCACGTATGTATTTAACTTAACACCCGTTTCACGGGTGTATTTAGTGCAAAACACTGTATCGGGACACAAAACTACGACATGGAGATTCCCTAGAAAAGTGCTATGACAACACGCGTGCTCAAACAGAGAAATTTCGTCAGGCTGGATTCGTGGTAACGGAGATTTGGGAGTGTAAGTTTGACAGGATGAAAAAAATCTTCCAGAATTGAGGAAATTTATCAAAAATCATCCCCTTCTACAGGATGCATTAAGGTAGTTTGGCTATTCCATCGATAACGGTAAAGTGCCCTTTTTTATTGCACAAGTCGATAGCTGAATACATTCTACTCATGCAACTTATAATCATATAGGGCCTTTCGGGGCTTAAATTTGAATACACTGCTTTTAAACTTGACCTATTTAAGGTGTAGGCATATGGACAACCCTTTCCCGCGCTCCATAATTGTGGCTTAGTTTTACGGTCGTTTTACACTATAAAAACTGTTTTTCATCAAGCAAATTTTTTGCCGGTTCCAAATATCATCATTTTAAGGTACCTTTTGGGGCAAAATCTTAAGAAAGGTGATAAAATCTGCAAAAAACTTACACTCGAAGGCCATCATCATCTCAATGTCAAAATTTGATAAGTTGGCAACATCAGACTTAAGTTGGAAGACGCGCAAAATTCAAACCCATGAGATTCCGTATTCATGACATTCAGTGGAAACATTATCAATTTAAAAACGTAAACACTACACTTTAAACAAAATTATATCCATTTTGACATATAAACAAATAAAATGCATTACAGGAAAGTTAATTGATTCCAAATATTTTGAATTGTTTCTTTTAAAATTTGAATCGTTTTGCAGATTGTGATACGAATATTTTTAAAGCTTAATTGACAATTACATGAATATGCCCAAAGTACGAAAATATACGGACATGCAGTCTCAAATAAAATTTTATAAATAAAACAATGAGAAGTAAAAAAATTTATTATATTCATTTATAACAATGAAACGAAACATCGTAATTAAGAACTGTTTTTCGATGTAATTAACGTTTCAATGAAGGTTAAATTTAAGTTTTTATAAGTTTTTTATTAACGGTAACTCGTGGTTTTCCGTTGATGCGTACTCCTCAACAGGCAGCGGTTCCTTTCGAACCGTTTTGCTCATATTCCTTTGTTAAATCTCCTAAAGCACCCCAACCTGCGCAATTTTTTTCAGCATCATTTTTGACACAATTTTATTCGTTACCAGTTCTGCTAACTGCGGTAAATTCTTACGTTGCTTAGATTCATCTGCTTTGCGCTGGTAGTATAATTGCATCGTTACAGCTTTTTTTTAAAAGTATAATTTGTGACATTAAAATGTTCAATAAGACTTTGAAGATGGAGACAATCAGCTTGCGCATCATGTGCATTTTTGATTACGGATTTCCATTCTTAATCAGTCAGATACGTGTTTGCCAGCAACTCTAATTTGGCAACTTTCTCTTGCTTCATCAATGATATTGTGTCTGTCAAACCATAAAGTAACGAGCAGAAACTCTTTTCAAGATCGTGTTGCTGCATCCAACTCCAAATCAAGGGGAACTCAAACCTTAAAATATTATGCCCGATCAATAAGATTTGCGATTTGAAACTCTTTAGGTAGTCAATAAAATCTCGTGCTATTTGATCCAATGGATTTGTCGTGACAGACTTCAAAAAATGTAATATACGACCGTTAGCAACTGTTAATCCAGTTGCACACGAAGCCATTGGATGAATAGCTTTCTTTGGAAGCATGTACGCATTGTAGGTGGCATTGAAAGATCATAAGGCGCTGATTTGCATCATTTCAGCGTCAACCCCGAATCCTGTGGTTTCAGTGTCGATTATCACCACCTTGCAGGAGTCTTCAAGTGGAAATTCGTCCGGAATCCACGAGTCTGTTGCCATCGTTGCTACTGTGGCTCGTTACATTGTGGCTCCCATCCCACTCAAATAGGAAAATCCTTCGGCATTTGCTTTCTTTAATTTTTATTATTTTTACTTTTGTTAAACAGTCTTCGTCTTCTGTAAGCTACTGTTTTCTGCCTTGCAACTTTTTTCCTCCGTTTGTTTTCCATCATTTCTCGATATCTTTTGGTAATTCCACCAGTCGACTATCCAGCTTTCTTGTGTACATTGATGATGTGAGTAGCTCCTTCGTTTTTTTTTGAAGAATTGCAGCAGCGACACGATACGATAAAGCGGGTGTTGAGTCATACAAATTTTTTTTCGGTGCACGTGTCACGACCATATGGTTAAATAATTCGTTTCCCTGTGAGAAGCCGCATGGAGCGATTTTCTCATCCTTTTCAGCATAAATTTCCAATAATTTTTCGAAATCCTGTCTCCACACAGGGCTGGAAAATGGTTCACCTCGAGGCAGATATTTTAAAACGTAATTCGGCTCCGTACGAGCTTTACACCACTCGCCACAATCTGTGTGCTCGTTGAAAGTGTGCTTTATGATGTTCCGCAGTCCATGACGCAAACCGTCAACGCTATTTTTATTTTGAGCAACAATGTATGAGAAACATTGTTTCAAGTATTTAATAACACTTGTCTTGAGAAACTTATGCATTGTCGCTGCTTTGTACAATCTGTTGCTAAATGACTTCACAGTATGATTTATGTCGTTCCATTTTTCTAGCTCATGCTTGGCTGCATTTTGAACGTGCGCGATCGTGCCAGCGTCTTCGTCGCCTACAACAACAGCCACCTTCACCTTTTCATTTTTAAAATTTTAGTTGTTAACCATGAGTTTCACAGCGGCAGTAGGTTCCATGGATTTTGAACTACCGCTATGATTTTTCTTGCAATTATAATCCTTAGGATCGTGACCGCGATTGCATTTAGCGCATACTGCACTCATCACTTTGTAGGCTAACAGTTTTTTTTAGAGCGATCTCATGACAGAGCGCCGACCTAAAAAAATATCAGGTATTATATATAGTTTATATTTCATCTAACTCGTGACACCCTGACCGAACAGAATTCATGAAATCCAATGCAAACGCAATGTTTCAACGTGAGATGACATGCGTGTTTACATAAAGTTTGCGCCTGATTGTTCATACATTTGCATGCAAACTTTGTGTGAATGTTTAACATGTTTATTTAGTTTAGGTTTGCACGGGTAAAAAATCTTCAACTTCCAACAAAAAGTACATGTAAAAATGAATTATAGAAATCAATCCGAAGCAGAACAGAACTGTATTAGAAAACAATATTGATGATATGAATGTGACAGTAAACATAATTGTATATAGTGTTTAGTTGAAGATAATAAATAAATTTATGCTTTGTATAAAAAATTAATATGAAGATCGATAGAAATAATATTGACTCAAGAAGTTCTGAACAAAAATACTGATGATATCAAAAGAACGAGTCTGTGAATTTTTTATAATTTTTTTTCCAAATGTTTTGCATTATTTGCGTTTTTTTGATAATTAATAAGTTGAGTATTAAAAAATTACTTTTCAATCAGTATGTAGGGTAAAGTGAATAAAAGACACATCACTATTAGTATTAAAATTGACACGAGAGAATTTTTAAATAGAGGAAATTTGGCTGGCAAGTATTTACACGTTGAAAAACGTGCCTGTTTTGCTATAATTTGTAACTCCATTGCCACGTTTATCTCAGCTGTAATCATATTCACATGTTAAGTCTTGCTCATCGTCCTCGTCATAGTCTCCGGCATCATCTCCTTCTCCAATGGCTCCTACAACAACGGATCTCTAAAAAGTACATTGGATATTAATTGTACAGTAGTAGCGGGAACTGAATCAGAGAAACAATCATACAAGTAAATATTGCACTAAATCTATTTTTATAAATATTATTAAGCATGCTTCCTACGTAATTATTAATGAGATAGAAACTCGTAACACCATGAAATATCATGCTTTCTTCTCATTTCGCACCTTTGTCATAGCTCAGCTGTTTATCGATGGAATTCCATTAACCTGTGTGTGTGTGTGTGTGTGTGTGTGTGTGTGTGTGTGTGTGTGTGTGTGTGTGTGTGTGTGTGTGTGTGTGTGTGT
>JBAGKK010513684.1:0-13778 GCA_037177015.1 Euceroptres primus
TGAAATAAATAGTATATCCACTTATTAAATGATATTTTTCATAAAAAATATTTTATAAACATAAATTATTTTTTAGGTTTATCCTAATGCTACAAGAAAAAATAATTCCTACCTGGGCACTACTATAGAAACAAATAGCCAGAATTAATCGAAGAGGCCATTTTGCCTTGTAAGCTCGATGAGACCATAAACGATGTGCACCGGCAACTATTCCCATTGCATTAAAGAAATAGACTAGAATCACTTCAAAAAAATTTTTTTGTAATAAATTTGACTTATATTTATTCTCTATATTTATTGGATTTCTGATTATGATTCTTTAAAAACAAAAAATTATGATTACTTACTCCAGATAAAAGTTGCTTTTTTCTGCGAATAAGGAAAAGTAATTGCTCCATACAGGCCTATAATGTGTATTACAGAGAAAAGTACAATATATTTCCAAAGCAAATCTTCATATTTAATTGTCCTGTTTTTTTTGTCCTCAGACAACAAATTTCCATTTTCTTTATTTTTTGTGAACAATATCGAATTTTGCATTGTGTTTTTATATTCCATAATTTTAGATTTAATTTTTGTGTTGAAACTTTCAGAATTCACAGCACAAAGATATAAAACTCTTTAGAAAAAACGCAAGTAGTCTCTTGCCGGAATGGAAACTATACTTAAAATGGAATTATGAATACCATCAAGTCAGTTTTAATCGAGGACGTTTCATAATTCAATATTCACTTTTCTCTATTACTATTCATAAATCATATGAAATGTGTGAATTTTATAAATATGCGACGGTCGTTTTTTACATTCATTATCGACTGTGTCTTTTTTAGTAATTGGAACTTGAATTTGAGATTCGTAATTGTGATTTAGTGAAATAATTTGAAAAAAATTTTTATGTAATTATGCATAAGTTTATATGAAGACATGAGAATGACAACTCGTTAAAGACTATTTGAAGTTGGCCCCATAAGTAATAGTTAAAATAACCTAATTTAGGGGCCAACTGAAAATGGTCTTTACCGAATTTTTTTATGTCTTCATACGTATAATTAATGTATAATTTTATATGTAATTTTTATATAGAAGGTATATAATAGTTGTATAAAAGTTAGATAATAGTTATATGAAAGTTATATAACAGTTATATAAAACTTATATAACAGTTATATGAAAGTTATATAACAGTTGTATAAAACTTATATACCAGTTAGATAACAGTTATATATAACAGTTATATAACAGTTAGATAACAATTATATAAAACTTATATAACAGTTATATAACAGTTAGATAACATTTATATAACAGTTGTATAAAAGTTAGATAACAGTTGTATAACAGTTATTTAACCATTACAAAACAGTTATGTAACAATTACATAACAATTACATAACACTTACATTACACTTTTTAAATGAAATAATATTATTTAAATAAGAAATATTTAAAGTATTTATTTAAATAAAATGTAACACTTAGAACGTAAAAAGAACGGATATTTTATTACGTATATTTTCTATGTATACAGTTACATAATAGTAATGTAACAGTTACCTGACATTTACTGTTATATTACAAAACTATAATATAACTGTCATATTAAAAAATGTCAGTTTGTAAAATCGAAAATTTAACTCTAGGAATGGTAAGAAGCGGAATGTTATTATGTAGTAGTTATGTAACAATTACGTAACAGTTACATAACAGTTACGTAACAGTTTTTATACGCAAATAACAGTTCTTTAAAACGGAAAATTATAACTACAGGAATGCTATTAATATTCCTGTATTCCTAAATTTATTAGGAATGTTACTAATATATTCAGAATCTATTACTATGTAACGGTTATATAACATTACTGTGATAGTTTCTTAATGAAAAAATACAGCTTCAGGAATGTAAAGGAACGGAGTATGTTAGCAGTCGTGTACCAAAAGGGTGTTTGCTATCATGTTATCACGATGTAACATGCATATAACAATTATGTAACAATTACATAATAGTTATGTGACAGTTACATAACAGTTGCTTCTTTATTGATAAAACAACGTTTTAATGAAAATAGATAACTCCAGAAATGCAAAGGAACATAATGTTACAATGTAACAGTTATATAACAGTTATGGGACATAAAAGTTATATAAAAATTTTGTAATATAACAGTTATATGACAGTTTTGTAATATAACAGTTATAGAACAGTTATGTACTATAACAGTTATATGACAGTTATGTATCATAACAGTTACATAACAGTTATGTAACATAACAGTAAAATAAAAGTTTTGTAATATAATAGTTATATAACAGTTTTGTAATATAACAGTTATATAACAGTTTTGTAATATAACAGTTATATTACGGTTTTGTAATAAAACAGTTACATAACAGTTGTGTAACAAAAATACAGCTTTGTAAAGAAGAAACATAACTCCGGGAAAGTAAGGTAATGGACAGTTGCTATGTAACAGTCATCTCACATAACAGTTATATAGCATAACAGTTTTGTAACATAACAGTTGCATAGCATAACAGTTATGTAACATAACAGTTGTATAGCATAACAGTTATGTAGCATAAGAGTCATGTAACATAACGGTTATACAACAGTTATGAAACATAATAGTTATACAACAGTTATGTAACATAATAGTTATACAACAGTTATGTAACATAATAGTTATACAAAAGTTATGTAACATAATGGCTATACAACAGTTATGTAACATAATAGTTATACAACAGTTATATAACATAATAGTTATACAACAGTTATGTAACATAATAGTTATACAACAGTTATGTAACATAATAGTTATACAACAGTTATGTAAAATAATAGTTATACAACAGTTATCTAACATAATAGTTATACAACAGTTATGTAACATAACAGCTATATAACAATTGTGTAACAATAACACAAGAACTTTATAAAAAAAAATGTAACTCCAGAAATGTAAAGAAACGAACAGTTGCTATGTAATAGTTATGTAACAAAAATGTAACAATGTTACTTTTCGCCCAAATTGCCATTTTTATCACACTGTCGCGTCGCCCAGTGAGGAATAATGATGAAAAAATGTTCAAAACACGATTCCGGCTAAAATTAAGAACCTATTTGCAATTCTTTTCCTTCAAATAGAAGCTAAATAAATTCTTAAGAAATCTTTAATAACTGATTTTCGAAAAAAGTTGTTAATTTTTTTTATTCAAATGTAAACTTTGAAAAAATTATTTTTCTTAAGATACCGCTGCAATAACGATGCATAAATTGTTCATATCGAGTGAGATTAATGTGAAATCAATAAATAAACATTCGGTAAGTAGTATTTGATAGTTTCTAAAATATAAATAATTTGTTATTAACAATTTTACTGTTTTAAATAGCAGTCGGAGATTTTGTATTCATTTTGAATATTTATGGAGTAATTTTTGTCTGCAACCCAGCTAAAAATATTTGGAAGCATTATAAAATAAGTTTTAGTATACTTCTCATTTTATAAACAAATAATATAAACAAATTCGGTGTTTAAGCAATTTTTGAATGTTTGAGATACATTTTATTGGAAATTTGTTTAAATCCGTTTGCCAGTATTACTTCAATGAAGTAAATTATCATTTCATAACAAATGTGATTGTTATAAACAAATTCGCTGTTTGAACAATTTTTGAAAGTTTCAAGTAATTTTTTTTTCGAAATTTGTTTCAATTGCTTTGCCAGTGATTCTTTAGTATAGTGCATTGTCATTTAATGACAAATGCGATTTTTATAAACAAATGGCACAAAGAAATGACATAAAAAATTCTCTGTTTTAGCAATTTTTTAAAGTTTCAGGTACTTTTTTTGGAAATTTGTTTTAATTGGTTTTTTTTAGTGATATTCTAGGACAAAATATTGACATTTCATTGAAAACGTTATTGTTATAAATAAATTGCATAAACAAATTCGCTGTTTGAGCAATTTTTAAAGTTGTGGTGCTTTTTTTGAAAATTTTTTTTAATTTAAAAAATTTAAAAAAAAGTACCTAAGACTTAAAAAAAAATTGCTCGAATAGTGAAAAAAATTGTTTATAATGTTTTAAACAAATTAACGAACAAAAGCCATTTTCTCGTGATTCGCAATGGTAAGTTGTTTTAAATTCATATTTTTTACATAAAATATGAGAGAAATTAATGCATATTTGCGATTAATTAAGGATATCTGCTATTTGAAAATTATTTAAACAATTTTTATAAACAAATGTACATTTTGGCCACTTTTGCATGAATAGGCTTATATTTTGTTTGTGGAAGAAATTATAAACGTCTTACCAATGACTCCTTTTTGTTATATTTGTCGAACAAACAAGAACTGTTCATTATTTAAACAATATTTATAAACAAATTCACAGTTGGACCATTTTTCAACGGTAAATATTAATTTCTTTTGCAGAATCAACAAGAAATGTCTTGGCAATTATTCCTTCTTGGCATATTTTTCTAACTGAAGAAAAGTGTTAGTTATTTAAATAATAATTATAAACAAATCCACAGTTTGACTATTTTTCCATGATAAATATTAATTTTTGTGTTAATCAAAGGTGTGATGGGGTCTTGGATGTTGGGTTATTGTGTTATCAAATTATCTATCCATTGGATTTTGCTAAAAAAATGGAGCCTATTCTTGGAAAAATGTTCAAAATGCGCATTTATTTATAAAACTTGTTTAAATAATTAATATTTTTTATTAATTTGAACAAAATTACAGCTAGAAGTCACTGGCAATACATTTTTAGTTAGTTCCGCAAAAAATTGGGCTTATTCATGGCATAATGTTGAAATTTGTTTATAAAAATTGTTTATATAATCAACAGTTCTTATTATTTGGAAAAATATGATAAAAAGAAGTTATTAGCAAGACATTTCTAGTTTATTCCACGAAAAAAACTAAGCCTATTCATGCAAAAGTGACGAAAATGTACATTTGCTTATAAAAATTGTTTAACTAATTAACTGTTCTTGTCCATCGTCAAAGTATCAGAGCAAAGAGGCATTGGCAAGACATTTCTAGTTTATTCTACGAAAAAGAAATAAGCCTACTTAAGCAAGAGTGGCCAAAATTTATGTTTATAAAAATTTGTTTGTTTACAAAAATTGTTTAAATAATTAACTGTTCTTGTCTAATGTCAAAGTTCCATTGCAAAGAGTCTTTGGTAAAAATTTCTATTTGATTTCGCTAAGAAAATGGAGCCTATTCTTGGAAAAAAGTTCAAAACGTGCATTCATTTTTAAAAATTGTTTAAATAATTAATTTTTTAAAGAAATTTGAACAAAATTACAGCTAGGAGTCACTGACAATACATTTTTAGATGGTTCCGCAAAAAATTGGGCCTATTTATGGAATAATGTTGAAAATGTAAATTTGTTTATAAAAATTGTTTAAATAAATAACTATTGTTGTCCATTGTCAAAGTATCAGAGCAAAGAGTCATTGACAAGATATTTCTAGCTTATTTCACGAAAAATAAATAAGCCATGCAATAAATAATTCATGCAAAAGTGGACAAACTGCACAGTTGTTTGTAAACATTGCTTAAATAATTAACTGTTCTTGTCCATTGTCAAAGTATCATAGAAAGAGTCATTGGCAATACATTTTTAGTTGACTTTTCTAAGAAAATGGAGCCTATTCTTGGAAAGATGGTCAAAATGTGCATTTATTTATAAAAATTGTTTAAATAATTAATATTTTGTATCAATTTAAACAAAATTACATCTAGAAGTCACTGGTAATACATTTTTAGTTGGTTCAGCAAAAAAAATTGGGTCTATTCGTGGAATAGGCCAATGTTGAAAATGTGAATTTGTTTATAAATATTGTTTAAATAATTAACAGTTGTTGTTAATTTGAAAAAAATGACATCAGCGAGTCTTTTTCAAGACATTTTTGGTTGATCCTGCAAAAAAATTGAGCTTATTCATTTTGACATATGAAAACTGTGTAGTTGTTTATAAAAATTGTTTAAATAATTATCAAACAGCAGCTATTCTTAACTAATCTCAATTAGAAATGAATTTCCCTCACATATTATATAAAAACTATGAACTTCAAACAAATAATCATTGCAAATCACAAGAAAATGGCTTTTGTTTAATAATTTCTTTAAAACATTATAAACAATTGTTTTTCTTACCCTAACCAATTGAAAATTATTGCTAGAAAGTTATTACACTGACTTGAGCTCTTCTCTAGTCAATTTGAAGATCTTAAAAAAAAGCTGCATCTGAAAAGTTAAGAAAAACACATTGTTTACTTTGTTGTTAAATAAAAAATTTTTGTTTGGTCAAAGTGAATTTTCTGCACCGACTCGTTATACCTCGAAGCCTTACGGGCATTAAAAAAAAACATCAAAATTCATCGAAAATTGACTTGTAGACAGATTTTTGTCCACAAAAAGTACTTTTATACCACTCTAACCTCAAAATCTCAACTTTGAAATGATTTTTCGGCTCTCGTGGTATAAAATACTGTTCGATACTTGTGTGAAAGGTGATTTTTAGCGCACGAGACGTTTTTCGCACGAGCGAAGCGAGTGATAATCAGCGCTAAATAATCACCTCTCACACACGTATCGAAATGTACTATTTTGACACAGTGTGCGTAAAATATGTTTTTACACACCCATATTAGTGCGTAAAATGGCTTATGACACCCACTAATATGGGTGTATTAAAAACGCATTTTACGCACACTGTGTCAAAAAATATCGTATGCAACTCGTGCGTACGCTTTTACCCACTTGTGGTGATCGCGTGTGTAAAACCGCATTTTACGCACTTGTTGCATAATATACTATTGGCACACTGAGTGTGTCGTGATGAATTCAAATAAAAGCGCGGGACTTTTGCTGAAAACTCGTCCAGACGATGGTTCTGACTTGTCTGGGCGTCGGCGCACTGGCGTCGGGGTGTTTTCTACCCTCATGTGAGTTCAACGTCGCGGGCTCCATTTCCAGCGATCGATACGCCCTTTCCGCGGCCCCAAGCGGTATTCCACGCAACCTGGCCGACTCGTGACTGTTCGTAACGTCCTCTAACCCTCTTTTTCTCAACCCCTCTCGCCCCTCTCGTTCACCCGTTGTGACCCTCGTCCGACATCCTCTCGAGTCCAACGGCGTCCGCGCTTTCCAGTACTTCCGGCCACTTGAGTCTGCTGGCCTCGCGTGTAACTTGGCCCCCAAAGTCGTCGCCTCAAAAGCCCCGAAAATAATAAAAGCGCCTCCTTCACGCCGAGCCTAATGACTCGTTTATCTTCTGATATTAAAGTCGTGAAAACTTGGGTGCGATTTCCGGTCCGGATCGTCTGCTAGCGTGCCGGGTTTTTCGGTGTTATGACCCTCTGAGGGTCGATTTTGAAGAAACTTGAGAGAGGCAAAAATGGCACCGGGAGAGGGAAAATGGTAAAGTGAGGTGTGGATTTAGAAGGTGGGATTTTTTTGGTTTAATTTGAGAGGTTATGTCGTCCCTGGCGGAGCGTCGCGGGTGCGCGACTTGGCGTCCTCTAAGAAGACGGACCAAAATTCGTGGAATCTAGGTGGATATGTCGGGCGACTATTGGGCCGTGACGGCCCGTGGCCGTCGGCCCCGAGGCCGGCTCCGACACGATTTTTGGGAGTTGAGAAGAATTTTCGTCACTATCATCGGGCTGGTGATTCTTGGTTCAATGACTCCTGGGGTCGTTGCCGAACGCAGCAAAGAATGTAAGTCCGATTTTTTTGTGGCAAATTTTTATAAATGATTTTACATGGTTTTTTATAATGGTAAATGTAGTATAATGAAATGTAGTTATAATATAATACAATATAATACAAATATACAATATAATATAAAATCAATACAATAAAAATACAATAAATACAATACAATAAAAATAAAATACCATACATTACAATACAATACCATACAATAAAATACAATACAATATAATACAATACCTATAAATTTAGTATAATGATAAAACTCACAAAAAGAGGGCATTTTTTGTTTTTTCCCCCGATTAGAACAAATGTAGAAATGAAATTATTGAAAATACTATTACTATTACTAATACTATTACTTTAATACTTGAAAAATACTTGAAATTATTTTTTCTTTCGAATAGGTAGGGGAGACCACCCTAAGGTAGATAATGATTTTACAGTAGATAATCATTAATTATAAGCACATATACAAGTAAAATAATCAATTCTAATTTTAATATATTAACAGGTATCGTGCTTTAACTATTAATTACATTTAATTAATTATTTTACATATATTAGTATTTTAAATTAATGATTATCCACTGTAGGATCATTATCTACTATAGGGTGGTAGGAAAGGAAAAAATTCGAAGGAAAAAATAATTTCAAGTATTTTTCAAGTATTAAAAAAAATATTAAAAATATCTTTACCTCCTTTCTGACAAAATTCGTTATGACGTCATTGGAAAAAGCTCATAATATCTTATATAAAAGAAGTGGGAATCTATTCTTAAATTAAACCAGCAAAAAGAATAACGATTTCAATGAATGAATGCACGTGTTCATTCTCTGCACATTACTCACAATCGATCCTCTTGCTACGCTATATAATTCGTTCCATATCTATATTATATTTTCACGAAAAAATAATTCTCCAATAATTCTAAAATACCTCTAAAATTATTCATCTAATATGTCTTCCATTTTTAGTAACATTAATTTAAGACACGAATATATTAGGGTGATTGCCAAAAAGTTGACCATATTAGACCACGAAATTTTGGAAAAAAATAATTATTCCATGACGCCTAAAATATGTTTTTCTAAACACGACTAATCCAAGAGTGTATGAAAAAATAAAATAGGGAAATCAAGGAATATATTTGTGATAGTTATAAATTCTACATGAAAATAACTCCTATTGCTGGAAGTAAATTCAGTCATAAATAAATTCAAAATCTATCAGTTTAAATCCAGCAGCTATCCATAAATATCCGTTAGAATACTTCTTCTATACTCGGCGATCCGTTTGCATTCGGAGGGCATCCGTCTATCCTTGTGAATCATCTAATTCGTCGAATTTATCGGTTTCAATCATTATCTTTACGTGTTGTATGTGTTCCTATCCGTTTCGATACTTATACGTTTCAATCCATTATTTTCTATCTGTTATTTAATCCTTGTCTATCCGCTTTTACATTTTCATATTCGTTTGGATACTTATGCGTTTCAGTACTTCATTTTCTATCCGCTATTTAATCCGTGTCTATCCGATTTTATATTTTCCTATCCGTTTCGATACTTATGTGTTTCAATACTTCATTTTCTATCCGCTATTTAATCCATGTCTATCCGATTTTATATTTCCCTATCCGTTTCGATACTTATGCGTTTCAATACTTCATTTTCTATCCGAAATTTAATCCTTGTCTATCCGCTTTTACATTTTCATATTCGTTTCGATACTTATGCGTTTCAGTACTTCATTTTTTATCCGCTATTTAATCCGTGTCTATCCGCTTTTACATTTTCATATTCGTTTCGATACTTATGCGTTTCAGTACTTCATTTTCTATCCGCTATTTAATCCGTGTCCATCCGATTTTATATTTTCCTATCCGTTTCGATACTTATGTGTTTCAATACTTCATTTTCTATCCGCTATTTAATCCATGTCTATCCGATTTTATATTTTCCTATCCGTTTCGATACTTATGCGTTTCAATACTTCATTTTCTATCCGAAATTTAATCCGCGTCTATCCGCGAGCCACTTGAAATTTTTTAGTCACCTGCCACGGATAGAAAATGAATCCGTCCTGATCATTTTCTATCCCCGCCAATCCTCTCTTTAAAAATGTGTTGCCTATCCGTTTCAATTCGTCTTCCTATCCTTATCTATCCGCCTTTATATATCCCAGTCCAATTATATACTTATGCGCTTCAATACTTAATTTTCTATCTTTGACTTAATCCGTATCTATCCGCAGGCCACTTGGAATTTTATCATGAAATGTCACAGATAGAAAATGAATCCGTCCTAATCATTCCCTACCACTCTCAATCCTCTCCCTATATAGAATATTGCCTGTTTAAATCCATCATTTTCAATCCAATTCATATCCTCATTTATCCGCCTTTATGTATTCCTAACAACTAGATACTTATGCGCTTCAATCCTTTGATTTAATCCGTGTCTATTCGCGAGCCACTAAGAATTTTTTCGTCATCTGTCACGGATCGAAAATGTATCCGTCTTAATAATTTTCTATCCCTCTCAATACTCTTTTTAAAAAATGTATTGCCTATCCGTTCCAATACTTCGTTTCCGACCCGTCTTCTTATTCTTATCTATCCTATTTTATCCGTTGCAATACTAATGCGCTTAAATCCTTCATTTTTTATCCATGAGTTAATCCGTGTCTATCCGCGAGCATCTTAGAATTTTCTTGTCTCCTGTAACAGACACAAAATATATCCTACCTAATCATTCTCTATTCCTCTTTATCGAAAATGTATCCTTCCTAATCATTCTCTATTCCTCTTTATCCCCTCTCTTAGAAATGTATTGCCTATCCGTTTTTACCCATAGTTTTCCATCCGCATTCCTTTCCGTAATCTATTTATTAGATTGAACCCAACTTTTACTGCAAGTGGATTAAAGCGGATTAATTCGGATAGGATAACATAACTAAAGTCGGTGAGTGAAAGAACGTGCTGGCATTAAAAGTATTCAAACCCTATCAGTTTCAATCCGGCAGCTCTCCATAAATCTCCGTTTGAATACTTCTTCTATACTCGGCGATACGTTTGCATTCAGAGGGTATCCGTCTATCCTCGTGAATCATTATCTTATTCGTCGAATCTATCCGTTTCAATCATTATCTTTTCGGTTTTTATGTGTTCCTATCCGTTTCGATACTTATACGTTTCAATCTATTATTTTCTATCTGTCATTTAATCCTTGTATATCCGCTTTTACATTTTCATATTCGTTTCGATAATACTTATGCGTTTCAGTACTTCATTTTCCATTCGCTATTTAATCCGTGTCTATCCGATTTTATATTTTCCTATCCGTTTCGGTACTTATGCGTTTCAGTACTTCGTTTTCTATCCGCTATTTAATCCGTGTCTATCCGCGAGCCTCTTGGAATTTTTTCGTCACATGTCATGGATAGAAAATGTATCCGACCTAATCACTTTCTATTCCCCTCAATCCTCTCTCTAGGAAATGTATTGCCTATCCGTTTTAATCCATACTCTTCAATCGGCCTCCAATTCTTCTTTTTTTGTCAAATACTAAGATGTTCATCCTCATGAAACACGAATAGGAAATGTAACCGTGCTAATAAAGACGAATTGAAAACTATGGATTACAATGGATACTTATAGATATTTTGGTGAAAGTATTGAAAAAGATAGACTCTGATTGACACAGATACGTTTTCTATCAGTTATACGTGAATTAGAGCATCTAAAAATCTAAGTAGCTGATGGATAGAAAAGGATAGGGAGACGGATTGAAAATTATGTATTAAAACAGAGAGGAAATATATTTTTTCGAAAGAAGGATTGAAAAGGATTGATAACGACTGACACGGAAACATTTTCTATTCGCTATACATGATAAGTGCTATTCATTTTTATCGCAGAACTCATAGCGTGATGTATCAGCTCATACGGCTAGGCTTTCCGGCAGATAAACTCGGACCACGCGTGGTTAGGGTTCGCGCCTTTGTATTAGCGGATTTTTTAATGTTCTGTTTAAACAATTGGAAAAAATTTCTTAACCAATGTTGATCAACATTTCACTAGACCAATAATATTAATTGTCAGTAAAAAAACCAATTTTCAAAGAAAAAGAATGATTAATATTTGCGCTAAAATACGCTGTAAATTGATATAATAATCGATATACTGATTATTTTAATTATTGATATACTCTATCGATATGCTGATATTCTGAAAAATAATAATTTGCTAGCATAATAATACGTATGTATACTAGGGTGGTTCAAAAATGCAATGTAAAATTTTTTCGAATTTTCATGCTCTCACCCCCCAAATTTGTTCGAATCCCAACAAATTAATGCGTTTAAAAAAAAAATTATATTTAAAGGTTCCACAAACCCCATGAAGTTTAACACGTATTTCCCATAAGAAAGAAAGACGTTTTTGTAAATTTTATTCAGAATCGTCAATATTAGGTGAATCGAGTTGAAACTCAACATTTTTCTTTAAAATTAACCATAGAATATGAATCAAAAATTACTTTTTAAATATCACCCCCATAAGTCTGTTTTATAGGGTATCAAAAAAACCACATAAGTGAAAATACATAAGATATTATTTTCCACTGGTAACTAAATGTTTAAATAAAAGGTTTTAACAATTTATGATTGTTTATAGCAATTTTCTCTTAGAATAGAGTTAGAAAGTCGCAGTTTTTTCCGAATTTTTCAACATTTTTTCAACTTTTCAGTTAGAGCGAGGCAATAATCAATTAAAGTTAACAGAAATAACTGTTTAAACAATTTATTATTCTTTATAACAATATTCTCTTAGAATAATGCTAGAAAGTTGCGACTTTTTCTGAATTTTTCAACTTTTTGTCCACTTTTCACCTAGAGCGAGGTCATAATTAATGCAATTTAGCAATTATAATTGTTTAAACAATTTATTATTTACAACTGTCTTCTCCTACACTCAGAAAAAAGTTTGTTTGAATCAAACAAAAAAATTTTTTTGATATATTATTGGAAGAAACAAATTTTTTGTTTGGATTAACAAAAAATTTATTTCATTTTAATATATGAGAAATATCTACCTTATTAATTGAAATAAATAATTTTTTTAATACAATTTGTTTGATTTAAATTAAGGATTTGCTTAAATTGAATCCATTTGAGTTTATACAAATAATTGTTTGATTTAAAATTTTTTTTTTTTAATAAACGATTCATGTATGATAAATTATAATAAATGATAGATAGTTGCGGTTTTTTCTGAAATTTTTAACTTTTTGCACTTTATTTGTTTGGCCCCATTTCAACGCTATAATTTTTTTGATTCAAACAAATTTTCTTTAAATCAAAGACATTTTTTTCTGAGTGTATGCGTAATGCAAGATAGTTGCGGTTTTTTCTTAATTTTTTTAACTTTTGCACTTCATTTTTAATAAACGATTCATGTATGATAAACGATAAATGATAATAAATTATAGATAGTTGCGGTTTTTTCTGAAATTTTTAACTTTTTGCACTTCAATAAATGCTAGATAGTTGCGGTTTTTTCTGAAATTTTTAACTTTTTGCACTTGATTTTTAAAAAACGATTCATGTATGATAAATGATAATAAATGATAGATAGTTGCGGTTTTTTCTGAAATTTTTAACTTTTTGCACTTCAATAAATGCTAGATAGTTGCGGTTTTTTCTGAAATTTTTATTTTTTTGCACTTCATTTGTTTGGCCCCATTTCAACGTTATAATTTTTTTGATTGAAACAAATTTTCTTTAAATCTAAGACATTTTTTTCTGAGTGTATGCGTAATGCTAGATAGTTGCGGTTTTTTCTGAATTTTTTAACTCTTTGCACTCCATTTTTAACAAACGATTCATGTATGATAAATGATTAATGATAAATAATAATAAATGATAGATACCCGAGTAAAAATAATTCGTCTTGGCTAAGTTTTGATCCAAGACATATCCAAGACATAGCCAAGACGTTTTTTCAAGTCTCGCCCCTGGCCGCCAGCGAGACTTTGTTT
>JBAGKK010513695.1:0-13776 GCA_037177015.1 Euceroptres primus
TATATATGTTGTCTCTGTAGTGAGAGTATAACCCATAGCGACTCGATCCTCTAAGCAGAGAGCAGGTGCTATATTCAAACTAGATTACGTCACCGTTGACCATCCTCTGTGATATTTGATTAAAGCAATGCAATTTTCTAAAGTCATCCTCTCATGTTTGCTTTTTTCATAAATTCACACCAACAACTTCGCTATACTGCTAACGCGACAAGTGCTCATCGATTTTTCCAGAGATGGAAATATTTTCTCTGAAATTGGTGTTTATTTCGTGATAACTTTTTTCTGCATTTTCATCAAAAGGCTTGTCAGTATCAAGCAAGAGTTTTTTTGTTTTTTAATTTTTGCTTGAACAGGGGTTTTATTTTTGGTCCTGGGTTAGATAAATTGAAGAGATTGAAGTGCTTTTTTTGCTGTTCTTGATATCCTTCAAGTTATTTAAGGAAAAGTGGATAGCAATTTTATGTATAAATGCTTATTTTCTGGGAAGAGGAATTTCTCGCCTTGACTACTTTAAACCTTGAATACTGTTCAAAGGGCTAATTTCAGTATTTGACTAGGTTTAATGTTTCTATGAAAGTTAGCAAACTAAAAGACTCGTCTTGGTGGAAAATTCACAGGCACAAACGTTGCAGCCCTTCGCATATTTACTAAATTTGTCAGAGTCTCGACAAATTCAAATATAAATATTTATTATTCTCTTCTGAAATACTGCTTCTAAATAACATAGGTTTGCACTTTTTTTAGGTAAAATTATACTTTCCTTACTAAAAAAACGTGAAAAGAGGATCTTCTTTAAAATATTATTATTTTTGTTTACTTAAATATATTATTAAAGTATTAAGAAAAGGAAATCTGTGATATTGAAATATATATTTAGGAAAATAAATAATAAGTAAATCAGTGAAATTCGAATGGGTCCTAAAAAAGTAAATTCGTTTCGAGTCTAAATAGAGAAAGTGTCAAGTATCAAGTGAAGCGTGAATTTTCTCCCCTTGATGAATGGGGAGGGTGGTTCTCAAAGAAGGTTAACCACCTCACCAAAATGTGCAAGGCTCGAGGTACCAGTCAAATGAACCATGCAGCCAAGTAATTAAGTGTAATTGATGTTACCAGTTACGAAGTTGTCACTTTGAAGTTTTCACATCTACCTAATCCCCTCCTCACCTCTATGTGGTCAAACCTGCCGCTGCCAAACAATGTTCAACTTCAGGGTCTCCTTCGACCACGTTTCCTAACTTTGTTGATCCTATACATGCAACTTTCATTTCCACAAAATAAATGAAAAAATACATTTGAATTTCTCCAAAAATGAAAATTTAGATTTAAGTGTAGAGTTTAGATTTATGATAGTATTAATATTTGAATGCTAACTTTAATATGAAAAAGGTTTTACTTGAAAAATTCTAACTCTTAATAAATAAAAGATAAGGTAATGGATGAAAATAAAGAAATCGCCGAAAATGTGTCCCTAGAAAATTACGCTCTTATTCTTAAAAATGTCCTGTTTTAAATATAAGGACTTTTTAGCACGCGAGCCACTCTACAATGTCCTATGCTTACATTTATCCATATGTTTCTAAACTGCACGTAAAATCTTTTAAATATCTAAAAAAGTCATCGTGTCCCTTGTCCCTGATTATATTTATAAGTATTCGAAAGCCTTTCGGTAGCCTTTTAAAGTAAAATTGGGTGTTTTTCTGGGATACACCTTTTCTCCAGTACCCCAAAAGAAAAAAAAGAAGTTATTTAAATTTCAAAAAACGAATAGCTTTTCATGTGTTCCCAGATTTGAATTTCAGTTTTGCTCATCGTGTCCAGTTGTCCATAGACACATTTCGTCGGATATTTTAATGAAAATAGTAGTTTTCCATATTTAAACTATAAAAAAGTGAATTTTGACGTAAATTTGACAATATACTTATGTGAAAATCTGACTAAAATGTAAACAAAATCAGCAATTTAAAATAAATTTCACCAAATTTCAAAAACCATACATCTTTGTAATTTCATCGTGTCCTACGACCATTTTATATCTTGAATGAAGTTAGTCGGTTTGTTTGAAAAGAACAACAAATTTCAAATAGGTTAACGAAAATAAAAAACGATTCTTTTCAGAAAATTCATATTATTTATCATTCAATGTAATTACGATATTATTGATATACAATAAATGTTGAAATACATATTTAATTCATTCTCTACAGTCCATTCATGTATTTTAAGTGCGGAAGATTGTGAAATATCACGTTGGTTAAAAAGGTTAAAAAAGACCATAAATAAATTCGAAATACGTTTCTTGATCTTGTTCTCCAGTACCTTCGTCGTATTTCAGGTGCATACTAACAGAAAAAACGTGCTTTAATAAAATTTGAAACATTTTTTTCAACAAAAATTATTAGGTGAATATTGGCGATTTTTTGAATTTCACCCTTATATGCTTCAGGTATTTTGAAAGTAACACACTGATAATAGTAATTATAATTTTCACAAATAGGATGGAATGAAAGGAGTAGGAATGTTCAGTACAAATTTGCTCATTAAACGAGGCGAGTAACTCTTGGAGAAATTCTCTCCCAGGGATTCGTACAATTTCCTCATAACGATTTCCACTTTTCTCTGGAATTACACGACTACTCTTGTACACATCCGATGGTTTGGTTTTCCCTGACTTCCACACTTTTTTCTAGTTCATTTCCCCCTCTTTCTATTTCACGACCAAAAAGCGAGTGTGCTGCGAAACGTAGATAGGAACAGGCGAAATGCAAAAGCACAAAGTTTACCTAGGTAATATAGGTATACGGATTAGGATAGGGCACGTGGAAATTCTCGTGAATGAGGAAAAACCATAAATGTCTCCGAAATGTTGCCTGTATATACTAAGGATCTACTTTTTAAAGTTTTTTCATCAAAATACGCTTTTATATTTTGCATTCTCACTTGATGTGAATATGCAGGTGAAGGATAGGAAAAAACATTACTGACTGTGAACTGTTGTAGAGAACTGAAAAAGTACGTAACTCTTGGACACGTAAACGCGATATTCTTGTTCCGTGGTTTGTAAACATGTTAACAGAGAGAAAAAAGAGGAAATTTCATGGTTTAGGGTTTTTGTAGAAGTACTAAGAGAACTCGGCACGAAATGCTGAAATTAACGAGAAGAGAATTCTTTATAAAACTCTTAAAAAGTTCCAATTTAGTAAAAAACTATTTTATTGATTGAACCAAATATTTTGTTGTCTACATAATATCCATATTCAACCAAATATTTCTCTGAGTGAATGAATTTAAGTTTTTCATCAAGAAAAAGTTTCTCGACATATAATGATCGATTCTTCCCTGTGCCTCGAATCAATGTCAGTTTTTTTTATTCATGGAAAGCCATTTTAAACGAATGTGTTGAAAGTGATGATATGGAACAAGTCCATCGGGAGGGCTTAATCGAGCCAGTAGCCAGCGAGACTATTCGATTTCCACCTGCCGCTTGTCGTTCATTGGCTAATCTGTTTACCAGCCCTGGTGTATGGGAAGCGTTTGAGGTGGCCGAAAGGGGTGGTGCGTCGCACGTATTATAAACGCCCAGGGCTCATTGGCCCACGTCCAATGTATAAATTATCCCGGCTGGCTTCAAGACCTGCTCGCTGGCTCCTGGTGACCTCGTAAAACATAAATGAAATGGCTTATCTGATTACCTCTCGCTATCGCGAAACCTCCCTCTCTCCATCCCCGCCTTTAGCATTTCATTATCCTTCGTTGCATACCGTACGCATCGTTTTACAGCTTATTGGTAAATGCATCTCTACTGCTTCCAAGAAATAAATGCATTGCTCTAAAGATTGCAGTTTCGCTTCCCAGTTAATTTATCTCTGGAAATTGTCTGAGAAATCATTTTTAGATTGCTCTTATTATTTTCTGCTTATATTCTGTAACTGACTTCCATTTTAGTTGTATTACAATTTTACTCCTTTCAAAAACTTGTATAGAAATTTAATAACTCTAGAGAAATTCGTGGAAATTTCAAAAAACTTGCATAAAAATTCCTCGTGGGAATTTCAGAAATATTTCGTGGAAATTCTATACAGCTATTCTGTGGAATTTTTTTAAAGTCATTCCTAAAACTTAAAAGGGAATCGTGATTAATTAGGAATTAGAATTTCAATTGAATGATTGAAAATGTATAATGAAATGCAGGCGTCGAAGGTATCGATGACAAATTCGGGTTTCGCTACTAGAGTCGTAAGTAGATTAATTAGGGATTGGCACGTACTGGAACGCACTGGGTGGAATAATTCTCTGGCTTGCATTCGTACTACATCATATTTTAGGGATTGAAATTGGGATTTATTATCATCTGAAAAACACAGTCCTAATTAGGCTTTAAAATTATTCTAAAAAGTCTCTGAGTTTTATTCAAATGCAATAAAAGGGGTCAGCATTTTCGAAAAGGATTTGCTTATTATTATTTTTTATAAATGTAATGTACTTTGCTCTTACACTATTTTGGAGCTGAGTTGACTTCTGAGTGAATGCAACCAAGTTTGAAACTTCAAGTGCTGGAGTTTTAAGACTTTAAAGCTTTTAATTATGGGCTTTGAAAGCATTGAAGTGTACATACAGTGTACACCTTTCAATTAAACAGAAAGCTACAATGCTTCTATTCTTGGGAAAATGGAGGGCAATGAAATTTGAAAGCTTTTAACTTCCAAAAGAGAAAAATGCTGTAACAAAAAATCAAAAAATTTATATTCTTTCTCAATTGTGTGCGCAGAAAATTAAAGATAATTGCTTCAATGGTTTATTATTAAGGTAATAATTCACTTTGACATTTTTTTCACTTTAAATTTTCCTTGTCATTAAATAAACCTATTATCCTCGTCATTCTAGTCAAACGACATAGACGTCGTAGTCGGCGTCGTTACGACCGCATCATTATTAATCGCAGGAAGTGTCCGATTCGAGCAATGTCAAGGCATTTAAGAGACCAGTAATATCACCGGAAATTCAGCTTGTAAAGTCGCCTCTCTGTAGAGATAGAATACAGAGCATGAAAGGATGCTGTTTCGTAACAGAGCAATGAAAAGTGGAAGAGCATATCCTAAACATCCTCCCATGTAGGTATTGCGCACGCTCAAAAGAAACTCGAACACAAAAGGTACAACTATTCCAGACTCCATCTGGAAGGTACGAGTGAAATATATATCGGACTTCGGAAATAGCCTCCAACTTTGAACAAATCCTAATAATCCCTCGGGAACTAATGTTCTTCAAACGTTTTAATCAAAGACAAATAATTGTTTGACTCAAATAAATAAACCTAAGGCTCATAGATCCCTGCAGCTTTTCATTAAGTAATACATCTATGACACGATATATATCATCATGAATAATTTATTCCTTCTAATTTATTACACGCCATGAATTTTATTTTGCAAACATGTGAAAACTTAACGATGGTTTCTCCATGCATCAGTTAAGCTCAAAATTAATCAAATATTTATGGGTTGTTGCCAAAAGTTATGAAGTTTGGACAATCTATTTTTTGAAGAAACAAACTTCTCAGAACTAGCTAAAGAACTTTTTTTCATTATTTCTAATCCAGAATAGGAAGAAAATAATAATTTAAGAGATCAAAAGTCATTTTCGTAGTGAGGATAAATAATTTACACGTTAAGAAGGTTACCGAGTGGACATTCAATAAACACAGAAAAATACATTTTAAATTATTTTAAAAATATGTAGAGTAGAAATAACAAATGTTAAAAATACTGTAAAAATTTCTTTTTTCGCGCTCTATTTTACTGTGTCTGTATATTTACGATTACATTTTTATTTTATTAACATTGTTTAAAAATGAGTTACCAAGTGGACATTATTATAAATCGTACGGTGAAAAATTTGTTGGCATTTTATTCAGTTGCGAAAAATGAACATGCTTATGCATGTTCGCACCTACACACTTGCGTAGGATTAAAAGTAATCAGTTTCTGATTTTTTAGACTTTTTAAGTGATTTTTTTCAAGATCGAACCTAAAATACGAGGATTACCCAGTGGACATGAAACTTCATGGACAAACTTCTAACATTTATAAACACTTTCAAGTCTAAAATAATTATCTCTATTCATAATTGTTAGATTTTTTAACTCAATACAGATCAATCGCATGAGAATCAATCATTTATAAAATTTTGTTGTCATTATTTCTCAATTTTAGTTTTTAAATTTGTATTTGGGGACAGTTTATCGAGTGGATATTTTGCCTAAATTTTAATTTGCCATTTCTAAACAAAGGCACCTAAAAATTTTGAAACTTCACAAAAAATTACTTCGATGTAATTACTTTACCCTAGTAGTATTAAAAACATGTATTAAATAAAGAAATGTGTAAAACTGCCGGGATTTGAATTTTACAACTTTTTGGCAACGACCCTTACATTCAAATATTAAATCCAGGAAAGTAGTCCCATAGTCGTTTGTAAGGACTTTTGAAAGTGAAATCGAAGCGTACTTTAGAAAAAAATTAAGTTGTTTGGATTTTTGTGTTTATTTTTATGTAGTAGACAAAAGTGATTTTCATTGAATGTTAATGATCAATAGGTCATTTTGTTCCTTGAAAGGTTCTCTATAACATTTACCTTTTACATTATATCGCTTTTAAAAAAGTAAGTTCTTTAAACATAGATATTTTGTTAGAATCTTTGAATAGAATATAAAGTTTTAGGTTTGAAGACACTTAAAGGAAGATTTATCCAGTTTAAAAGTATCCATATAATATCCGATTTGAGAAAAAGCAATAATAATATTTTATGGGAATGTGTGGTCATGAAGAATACCAAAATTTATGTCGGACACCGTGAAAATCTAACTTACGCTGCGAAGTTATTATCTCGGAACAGATTTGACTTTCTTGCTCTCGTTTGCTGTGGGCATAAATGCTTTTACTACCGACCTGTATTCATCATATAGAAAGCACATATACGTGCATAAATCTCTATATGCATATGTAAAATGTATTCTTATGTATATATACATACATACATTTAAAACAAGAGAACATTTATCTCTGCCGGAGCTTTGAGAAAGACACCTCGGATGGACCAGACGTAAAATGCTACTTTTTTTTACATCCAAATTATCATTCATATTAACGCCCAACGTATATAATAAGAAATCATGTTTGTTCTCGAAAATACCTTTTTCAAGCACAATGGCAAACTTTGGTTAACGTTCACAAACGCAAAATTCAACGTCTAAAGTTCAGAAAATTTATTGCTCGTAAAATTCGTCACGTTTTCTAGACTCTCTGAATGGGGGAATAGGTTACTACAAAATTTAAAGAAAATGGATTTTCTGCTCTGTGTACTTTTTCACTTTTATCTGAACATGAGTGAATTAAGTTTTTGAAACATCAGTAGAGAAAAAAAACTTTTCCACTGTATTTAATTAAATCCTGTGACATAGAAGGCGACTAGAATATTTGAAATAATTGTCGAGTTCCATTCATAAAACTTGAGAACTAAATTTGACTGGAAGAAGAGTTTGAGGAAAATATTTGGAGTCCTTGGAACGTGAAGGTTTCAAGTACTAAAATTTAGCGAAGAGGAACTGCTAAATTAAAATCAGAGAACCGTTGGTTCGCGACCTCCAAAATAGGACCTTCATTCGACAGAGAAAGCTCTTTGTTTAACTTCCGGCAGCAGAATCGCAAAATGTCACTGGCAGGATCTCATTAATTGCTGTTACCTGATCACACCAATTAAACATTGTGAATCCGATCTGAATTTTCGATGGGCATTATCGCTAGCCATTTCACTCTAATTCCAACTCGAAATCCTACTGTTCATTTGCCACGGCTACAACCGCTGAAAAATTAATGGCAATCTCTTTTTCATGAATAACAGTATCAAAAAACAGAAAAAAACACGAAATAATTCAACTCAAGGGCAGAATTTTTTAGCAATATTCAATCGCAATATGAAAAGATTTTGATATACAATCCATTAGTTGAAAGTTTGTTGAAAAATCGTGCAAAAATTTAATTCCGATTCTTGGAATATTCGTTCATTCAATTGCGAGATATCAAGCTTGGAAAAAACCGAACACACGGGTTTGCACTCACGCTTTTTAAAGCCGATATTTCATGATTGGATTATCGGATTGATACTTTTCCATAGGTCAGTGAACTCGAGTCGATATGCTTACTGATCCGGATAAAGTGTGATAAAATTGAGGAGGTTATAAATAGGAATATAAAAAATGGACTTATTTTTTGCATTATTTTATTTTTAAAAAGAGTTTTGGGGAGAAGCTATCCTTTTGTTTTAACCAGAGACTATTATTAAGGAATGATTGTTTTTTTAGTTATTATCTTCATCTTTCATAATAACTCTCGGAATACGTATTATCCTTTTTCCTTCTTTACTCTCTTTCATAATTCTTGGGCTGTAAACAAAAAGGGGATTGCGACGCTAAATCTCACTAAGATGATAAGACGATTTCCAGTATTTACATGCTAGGGAAAATCTACTTTTTATTTTACTCTCTCTCTTTCTCTCTCTCTCTCTCTCTCATTCTCCCGACTTTCTTTTTCTGCACTCTGTAAACTCTGGATCCACAAGGGGAGAAATTCGTCGATAAAATCGAGTGACTTTGGGGGTAATTTTTGCTGAAAGTAAACGACATATATTCGACATTTTCGTTTGGGAGATAAGCTTTTCTAATAATTCTTTTAAAAATATAATATTTGGGCATGTTATTTGGAAAAAGGAGCATGTTTTTTTCGCAAAAGGTTAAATTCACAAATCTATCAGCTGGATCAATGAAGTCTATTAACAAACCTCTTGATGCTTCTTTTCTTCACGAGATTATTTTCTGGGATGAAAAGGTTGGTGACCGATGAACCAGGCTTTATTTTCCGTTCGTGAACAGCAAACAGGGTGGCATGAGATGGAGTGAGGTTGACCACTGACTCCATTGTTCTCAGGTAATTCGTATATTTTTCTCGGTGGTTCTGGTAGCCGCCCAGCCATTCGTCCAAACCAACCAACCGACCAACCAAGCGTTCCCGGTACCATTCATTCAACTCGTGAATTTATTCCTTTTCATTCTCATTCTCACCTCCGTAAACTGACGCCAGTCTGACTTCAAATTGCAAAATACTCCTAGCACCCACTAAATCTCAATTGTTGTCTCCGACTAGCCGCAAACAATGCCTCGCGCGAAACAATCACTGCGTCAGTTGCTCCTGACACTTAATCGACTCAAGGACAATATGCGAAAAAAAATCCAGCAAAATATATTATGTATTTGGTCCATTAATGCCTGAGGGCAAAAGGATTTTTAGTTCATTACATTTTTAACAACGTTCTCGCGTTCAGACAAGATAACAATTAATTAATTCAAATTAGGAAAAAATGTGGAAATTGGAAATGTTTGAGATTGTGAACATTTGTTTTTAGATTAAAGAGAAATTTTCCAAGAGGGTGAGAATTTAGAATAGATTATCGAATATTTTAGTTTTTTAGCAGTTCGATGAAACTTACTTCTCAGTAGTCGTTAGACGTCGAAACAAAGTTGCGGGGAATAAAGTGACTCTGTAACTTTCTAGACTTTCGTTTTATTTGATTTAATCTTTCAAGGATATAGTTCGAGGTCATGGACCCCTCATCCTGAAATCTCCTAACTTGGCTAACTTTAGACACTTAATTTACTATTGCACAAGTAATAAAGTTTTGGAAAAATTGCTTATTCAGTTATATTAAAATTATTATGCTTTTGTACATAACATGTATAAACATAATATAAATATAGAAACATAATTCTAGTAAATAAAATTGAAATTAAAATCTAATGTAATGTCAGATAGAATAAATTAACATGAAATGCAATATAGCATAAATAAAATTAAAATTAAAATCTAATGTAATGTCAGATAGAATAAATTAACATGAAATGCAATATAGTAAAATTATTTAGTAATTGTGAAAATATCAAAGGTTTCGCGAGGCTTAATATTAATTTCATAACTTATTTTGCAGTTAGTCATCAATTTTTAACTTCATTGGTTAATTAAATGCAGAGTATAGATATAGATGAACTATTGATTGATGAAGGGACCGGTGTCTGTCGAGTTAATTTTAGAAAGATATTTCCGCAGTACTCATGCGCGAAAGCAGTACTCTAGATTCAATGAATAATGCATTTGCCTTATTTATCGATAAAGAATTCTTCCCATTCAACTCGCATTTCATCTCGTTCGAGGTGTGACAGCATAGCAGACGTTATTCACAGTATATACGTATATAACCACGATCGATGTATTATTGTTCCGTCGCTATTATATTAACGACTCATCACACGAATAACATCACACCCTTGAGTAATAACACTGGAAGTTTATTATTATTATCCAGTATATCGATAGTTCTCTGTATCTTTAACTCACAAAGGTAAAAGCGCAAAAGTTACTTCTACAATTTTATTTTCTTAATTTAAAATACTTTTTATACACTTTTTTATACTTTTTTATACATATACTTTTATATACTAAAAGTAAAAAGATATTGAAAATAAAATGAGAATGTTAAGGTACTTAAAATAATGAAACTAATAAAAATTACTTTCACTAATGAAAATAAAGTAATAAGCGAGATTTTGGTAAGCTTATTGGAGGGAAGATAATTTGATGAATGAGAGATAAATCTGGAGGGTTGATTCCTTTATGGTTTGGTTAAAAGTCATGTTAGAAATCCCCCAAATCCCATGACGTGATCAGTGGATTTGGGGTTTGTGGGAAAGATAAATTTTATCTGAAGTCGAAAAGATTTGCCGTAAGTCAATTTCGCAAACATAGCTCTCGTATAGAGTGTAATAAATCCTTTTTGTTCGCTGTATAAAAGAAAATCACTTCGAAGCTACCACCCAAGTTATTCCAATCGTTATATAGGTAAAGAGGATTTTCCACCCTCATAAATAACTCCGTCAGGTTTGCTCTTGAAGTTTGTACTTGCCACAGGCACTACCTCACTGGACCCATTGTATGTTTTGCAGGAAGACTGGGTCAACGTAAATATTGTTTTCGTCTAAACATGTCAGAACCCTGTCTAGTCTTCACTCGAAAGAAATAAAAAATTTATCGTTTTCTAAAATGCTGAAACCCATTTTTTTTGGACAAAAATTACCCATTAGCATGGTAAACAGAAATTTCCTAATATTATCGTTCAGTACCTTCTTTCTCCTTTTTTTTGGTTGATTGAAGATTTTAAAATAAGGTTAGTAACGATAAGGTTCAAGCACCTCAGTTAAATTTAATTAGTAATTAGTTGAACTACTTCGAAGGATAATTTCGATGAACGCTCGCATCTGCTAGCCCGTTAAAGGTGGAATTAAGTATGAAGGAAATTCAATATGTGGTTCAGCTAAGGCAAAGTGTTCCAACGAAGCGATAATCAAAATCGTGTAAAATGTTCAATTTCTGAAAATTACACTCTTAGATACAAAGAAGCGATGACAGAATTCATTATCGTAAGAAAATTACTTTCAGCAAAAAGGAGATTCTATTCTCAATAATCGCTGAAGTATCTCTCAGTTTGAGAAATTTGTTCTTGGAAACTTTGGAGGGCTTGGTTCGTTAAACTAAGGAGATGGAAGAAAGAGAAAAAGGAATCATAAAGTGGAAAATCTTATTGTGGAATATTTTAATTCGATTAGAGGCTCTCGTTATTCTCTCTTAAATAAAATCAATTACACTGCTCTACCATTTTATGGATCTCCAATATATGGGTTCCAGGAATTTTTGTCGTGGGTGAGGGTCCCAAGAGGACGAGAAAGCTGAGCTCGGAGCTCAATGGAGTTGCGCAAGTACCGTAGCAACAAAGTGCGCAGTAAAGGCGCAGTAGTCTAAGCGGATAATTCCGTCGGTTCACATCAATTCGTTTTCAGTGTTTTGGTTACACGTTATATATAATAATTCATAAATAATAACTAAATGAAACTTAACAGTGAAGTAAACGTTAAATTAAACATATATTTAAAAAATATTTTTCACTCGTGACAAAAATCAAACAGAAATAGTTCATACGGCCCTGACTTTTTTACATTTAGAGACTTCCGATTTAAGTCCAAGGCCATTCAGGCCAACTCCGAAACCGGACTAAAATCGGAAGAGCAGTGTATTCAGTTATGGAATTGAAATCATCCAATTTGTGAGCGTTATTAACATCAAAATATCTCTAAATTGTAAGACATGACTCCTGACATTCCCATCTATTTTTCAAAATTTAATGGATAATGAACATATTTCAAAAAAAATTTTGAAATAGCTTTATTTCTAAAATTGAAAAATCTTAGACTCTAATCACACTAAAATTAAATGAAAGAAGAGATGTTTTGCGGATGGCGATCTCATTAATTTTTGTTATTTTTTTTATCCGAGAAGATTCGACGCTGGTTGACATGGACGAGGTACGTGCTTCGTCCGTGTGCTTTGGCGATGAAAAATTCCCTTACTCTTATTGGAGACACGTTTCACGATGGAATATCTTCCTGTTCTTATTGGAAAGTCGTGCTCGCTACACGCTAAACTCGTAAACGGGATTACGTAGAGTGTCTTCGTCGTAGCGACGTCGACGTCGACTCTTTGCTCGTTTCATTCTTCCTGCCAGTGACGCACGCGTGAGTGGCGATTCATCCAACGTGGAATCGCCGTTTTGCGATTTCAAAGAAGCACCAGTCTTGAAGCCTCTTTCGTAATCGGATTAATGAAGATTCACTTCATCCTCTTCAAATCCTTCAATGCTCACAGCTTAACTTAACTTCCGATCTTTGGACTGCTGCTTCACTCGATGTTGTGCAGTCGCTTTCCTTCAAAGCACTCAGTTAATGGCTAAACAAGAAAATAAGCCAGAAAGGAATTGAATTTTCTATTCCTTCGAGCTAAAGTATTTGAAATTTTTCTGCTGCTTTTCTTATTTCAAAAATTTCTCTGGACGTTTTTTTATTATTTAATGTTTCAAAAATATTTGTACACAGATAAAATAAATTCCACTTTTTACAGACTAAATTGTGTAATAAAAAACCTGTACACAAAAAGTTCAGCACAAAATGCAAATTTCCCAAAATTCAATTCTTATAAGGAATCAGAGTTTGTAATTTCTCTAAAATATACATCCTCTTTAAGATTGGTATACTCTCAGCATTAAAAATTCAACTCATGCAATTGAAAAGCTTTAGAATTTAAAACAATTCAATCTGAGAATTGCTTTATATTTAAGTCACATTTGAAATGAAAAGTAGAGATTTAAATCAAATTTATTTTACTATATGATACTAAATTCCATTTGAGGCGAAAAAGCTTTAAATGGATGGAGTAGAAATTTGGTATTCAAGAAATTTCATTGCTACTCCTGGTAATTCAAGTCACACTTCACGACATTCAGTGTCGTTATATTTTCAAGCGGAAGTTATGCGAATGGAGGCGGAAGTGCATGCGAGTCTGTTGGCGAGAAAGGAAGAGAAAACGAGCGAATGAGCGTTAACAGTAGCGTAACTGAAAGTTGGATATACATACTATGTATACTCTATTTTAATTTATTTAATGACTCGCTGAACATGGACAAGTATCAAAATCAAACCTAAACAATTAATATTAAGAACTTAAGAATAGGAACTTGGAACGTACGTACGCTACAGACTGGGGCTTTTGCTGAACTTATTAAAATCGCGACGACCTACCACATCGATATAATTGCACTCCAGGAAACGCGCTGGCCGAATGAGGGTAT
>JBAGKK010513716.1:0-13775 GCA_037177015.1 Euceroptres primus
ATAATGATATAGAAATTAACAACGGTAAAGAGATTGCAAATGTCTTCGCCCAATACTTCCATTCTGTACACACAAACAACCAATTCTCTAACTATACCATAAACTTTGACCATGATGTTGAATTATCTGAACTTAAAATATCTCCACAGGAGATCCCCGGCATGTCGAGTGGGACCTCTGTAGCTACGGCCCTGGTATCACCGTCAACGTTTTTGTGTGTCCGGACAATTAATTCTGACAGATTCCTTGTGAATTGGCAGAAGTCTGGATAGCCAGCTTGTGGTTTGGCAGATACTACGGAGAGGAAGGACGATATCTACTATCTTTTGGACCGAATTAGTTGAACCGTCGAAATCACTATATTCAGAAGTTGATTAATTATTGGGCAACTGCGCCCTTTCTTGTTACATCACTGATTCTTTCTTCTAGTCTACGAATTCTCCCTAGCAACGCCAATAGGAATGCTTTGCTTCAACCAATGAAGATTCAGGCCGTTGTCAAAGAAGCAAACAACGAAAAGAAAATCACCATCTTTTCGTCGGCAGCTTGCAGAGCAACAACAGTCCAGCAAAGAAAAGTTTAAAATATATCAGTTATATGTTAATTTGTAATTCGGATTTCCTGGTGTCAATTGTAAATTTCTGAGGTGGGGTTTTGAGTGAGAAATCAGTAAGGGAGACTTTCGTTTGTGATTTGTGTGTCACCTTTTCTTTTCTTTTGGTTGCAACCAAAAGATATGGGATTTTTGTCCTTGGGGATTGGGATGTCTCCTTTGTCCTTTGGGATTTGTCCTTTTTGTTTTAAGTAATTGACATGCAAATATTTCGGAATTTTCCTTGACTGAGTTAAGTCTTGAAAGTTTATGGATTATATTTATTTTAGATTCAAATTATAATTTTGATACTTTCGAATTCAGTGTTACTAGACTTTTCTTTAATTCCTTTGAATTTTTTCAAATTCCACTTGAAATCTTTTTAATTCTTCTGAATAATCTAAATTCTTTTAATACTGTTTAAGTCTTTTGAATTCAATTAAAATGAATTCACTTGAAGTCTTTAATTTTTTAAACTCTTTTTTATCTTGAATACTTCTGGATTTCTTTGAATTCTTCTGAATTCCCTTGAATTCTTCTGAATTCCCTTGAATTCTTCTGAATTCTCTTGACTTCTTCTGGATTCCCATGAATTCTTTTGAATTCACTTGAATTCTTATGAATTTGCTAGAATTCTATAAAATTCTTTTGACTTCTCTGAATTATTTAAAATTCTTTTAAATTATTTGGAACTCCTTTGAATTCTTCTGAATTCACGAAAATTCTTTTGAATTTTTCTTTATGCCAATAAAGTCCTCTGCACCCTTTCTTGTTACATCACTGATTCTTTCTTCTAGTCTACGAATTGTCCCTAGCAACGCCATTAGGAATGCTTTGCTTCAACCAATGAAGATTCAGCCCGTTGTCAAAGAAGCAAACAACGAAAAGAAAATCGCCATCTTTTCGTCGGCAGCTTCCGGAGCGACAACAGTCTAGTGAAGAAAAGTTTTATTCAGTTATACTTTATAAGTTTTATTCAGTTATACAGTCATAATTCGGATTTTCTGGTGAATGTTGTGAATTTCTTAGATGAGGTTTCAAGTGTAAAATCATTAAGGAAGACTTACGCTTGCGATTTGTGTGTCACCTTCACCTTTTCTTTGGTTGTTTGAGATTCGTCTTTTTTGCTTTAAGTAATGTATTTTCTTCGAATGTTTTAAAGTGATTGACATGCAAATCTTTCGGCATTTTCCTTGACTGAGTTAAGTCTTGAAACTTTAGAAATTATATTTATTTTAGACTCAAATTATAATTTCGATTCGTTCTTTCAAAATTTAATTGACTATATTTCAAGAACATATTTGTGTTTTTTCTTTTGTTGAGAATTTTTCCCCGATTTGATGTTTGGATCCTCCCTTTAATTTAATTTATATTTGGTAAATTCTGTCCTGAAAATTGAGATCCCATTTCCCTTTTTCTAATTTAATTTAATATACTAATAATTGTTGAATTCTGTCAATCTACCCATTTTGTCTGGTCTTGAAAAACCAGATGAAAAGATCCTAATTTTTAGTTAGTCATCGTCGCTTTTTCCGTTTGTTATGATTTTATAACCTTGAAATTTTGTCTTGGTAATTTTTTATTATTTTTTGAAACTTTTGAATTTATTATTTGGTTTATGTCATTTGATAAAAGAATAATTTTTATAACCTCAAATTGTTAAATAAAATTATTATTTGTAAATTTTTTATATTTTTCTTTGAACTTAATTTAGGAAACAAGATAATCTTTTTTAAAAGATTATCACCCCCTCTCCATTTAAACCCCCTCTCCTTTTAAACCCCCTCTCCATTTAAACCCCCTCTCCTTTTAAAAGATTATCACCCCCTCTCCATTTTTCAGATAGGGACTGAGCCAACCTTTTTAAAGTTCCGTCACAAAACATTTTTTTTTTGCTTTTTGTATATTTTAGTTTTCTTTTGAATTGAATAATTAAATTTAATTTGATCCCGGAAAGATCTGGCGCCCCAAAGGTAATTATTCTCTTGTGATGTATCTTAGTTTTAAAAATAAGTTTTGTGCTGTGGGTAATCGTAATTTTAAAAAAGTTGCGATCACAACGTAAAGCATTGGCCATTCGTATTAAAAAAGTTATCTAAAAAATACATCGAAAATGACGTCAAAAACGACGTCGTAAATGGCATAATTTTAGATCCCAAAACTTGACGTCTTTTTTGACACCGTTTTCGACGCCGCTTTCAACGTTCTTCTCGACGTTTTTATTTACGTCGTTTTCGATGTCGTTTTTGACGTCTCGTTTTTCAGTAAGGTAATCTGATTATATTCAGTGACCCCAAAAATGCATCAATATGTGTCTGGTTCGATATTGTACAAGCAAAATGGGCCATTTTAGCAATTTTAAGGTATTTTTGAGGTTAGGGCCAAACAGAGAACCGTTGGGCAAATTTATCTGATGGCGGATTGAGATTCAGCACGTCAAAATACATAGGAATAAATATGTCTCGTTCCCAGATCAAGATACTTTTCTTTTTTTCGTGTTTTTTGAGGTTAGGGTCAAACCGAGCCCCGTTGGGCCAATTCTGATGGCGGATTCGGATTCAGCGCGTCAAAATAACTAGGAATGTCTCGTTACCAGATCAAGATACTTTTCTCTTTTTGTGTGGCTGTGTAATTGATTGACAAAATATTATGCAAAAAAATTATTACCATTCTCGATTGTTTTCACATTTTGTGCGTCCACAAAACGAAAAACTGACAATAATACTTGATTCGTCATGAAACGAAGAAAAAAAAACGCTATGTACATAAACTTCGTGATTAATCTTCATAGAAAAACTCGGGTAACAATTCTACTTTGTACAAAAGTTCGATTTCTTCAAAATTCTTTTTGAAAAATCTAGGTACTTTGTAGAAATGCAAACAATTATCCAAAATTTATTTTGAGTTCGAGATGCAAATAGACCCAACCTGCGCGTGAGTTGTGAATAAAGTTCGAATTACACTCATCGCTCGTAATACCCTCGGGGGTAGACGGCACTATAATGGGTACGACTAAAATCCAGTTTGAACCGGATTTAAAGCGACAAGTGAACATTCTTATGTAAACATTCAGGACCGCAAGTATAGTCTCTGAACGTACGAAAGTAAATGCGCAGAGAGTCGCGATGTAAAAAACTTCTGGCGCCCCTGACTGCCCGCTCGATGGCGCCGTTGCGACAGAAGCAGTCGTGCATGAAGAACCTTGAATCCGGCCCTATTACGGGCGGTCTTATTACGCGCGATGAGTGTAAAAAAATCAGATGGAGATTAAAAAGTGCGAATTACAAGAAAAAAAAATTTGGGTCGAGATTAAAAGGTAGCAATTTTGGACTTGTACTTATGTAGAAGAAAATTAGAAGATATTCTTAGGTGGTTGTTAAATTATTTCGAACTTCAGCATCCTCTGGATATTCTGCTGCTTTTTCTGCGTTTGGCGTGTAGTGACTTCCGTTAAATTCGCAGAAATACCTTCCGATTTCAAAGTTGTTGACCCATTGAGGTGCAGGTAACAGTGACAAATTTTCTGAAAATTTGTTTACAAACCGCTGATTATTAAAGAAAAAAAAAAAAATTTATTTGAGTCAGTGGCTTGCCTCAAGTTGTCCAAGTACATAAGAAAATTTTTGTACACTACAATTCGTGCGGTAAAAATAGTTTACCAAGTGAAATAAAAAACTTTTTCAAGTGATTCACAAATTATAAAATGAAAACTGTTAATGGGTGATCAAAAATAATTTAATTTTAATAAGCATTAATATATTATTTTGTTAAACTTGGCAGGATTGAAAACGTAAAAAAATCCTGCAAAGTTTTAAAAATTATTTTTGCTTATTGAAATTAAATTTGAAAGAAATTGGTTACGGATATTTTTTTATAGTATATTATTTACAAAATACTAATCTATTGATTTTTTCGAGGGTTTAACTAGTACTGAATTCAAGTGTACACCTGTTTATGAACTTTAAACACTTTTGAATTTTTTTGAATTCACCTTGAACTATTTTGGACTCGGTTAAATTCTTTTGAATTGAGATCAATTTATCCCAAGTTGAATGAATTCAGTTCCGTTGAATTCTTTGAAATTCACTTGAAATCTTTTGAATTCGCTGATTTCTTTTGTATTCTTTTGAATTTTTTGCATTCCACTGAATTATTTTGCATTCGCCCTGAATTCTTTTAAATTTCGTTGAAATATTTCGAATTCACATTGAATTCTGTTTTTTTATTCTTATAATTTCTTCAGAATTCACATGAGTTCTTTCGATTTTTTAAATTCTTTTGAATTCCTTTAAATTCACTTGAAATCTTTTGAATTCATTGAGTTCTTTTGGATTCTTTTGAATTTTTTGCATTCCTTAGAATTCTTTGAAATTTTTCGCATTCCTTTTAATTATTTTGAATTGAACCTGAATCATTTTAAATTCACCCTGAATTCTTTTGAATTCACCCTCAATTCTTTTGAATTCACCCTGAATTCTTTTGAATTCACCTTTAATTCTTTTGAATTCCGTTGAAATCTTTGGAATTCACATTGAATTCTGTTTTTTATTCTTTTAAATCCTTTTGAATTCTTGAATTCAGGTTTCTGATTTCTTTAGAATTCCCTTAAATTGTTTCCATTTTTTCAATTGTTTTGAATTCTTACAATAAATCTAAATTCCGTTAAATTATTTTGCATTCTTTTGAATTGTTTGCATTCAATTATTTTGAATTCGCCCTGAATTCTTTTGAATTCCATTGAAATCTTTTGAATTCACATTGAATTCTATGTATTTTTTATTCTCAAAAATTCTTTAAAATCCACTTGAATTCTTTCGATTTTTTAAATTCTTCTGAATTTCTTTAAATTCACTTGAAATCTTTTGAATTCACTGAGTTCTTTTGAATTTTTTGCATTCCTTTAAATTATTTTAAACTGAACCTGAATCAATTGAATTGAACCTGAATCATTTTAAATTCACCCTGAATCCTTTGGAATTCCGTTGAAATATTTCGATTTTTAAAATTCTTTTGAATTTTTACAATAATTCTAAATTCCAATGAATTCTTTTGAACTCTTTTGAATTTTTCGCATTCCACTGAATTATTTTGAATTCGCCCTGAATACTTTTGAATTCCGTTGAAATCTTTCGAAGTCACATTGAATTCTATGTTTTTTTATTTTTATAAATTCTTTTAAATTCTTGAATTCAAGTTTCTGAATTCTTTAAAATTCACTTGAATTCTTGCAACTTTTAAAATTCTTTCAATTCCGTTGAATTCTTTTAAATTCACTTAAAGCCTTTGGAATTCACTGCGTTCTTTTTGCATTCTTTTGAATTTTTTGCAAGCCTTTGAATTATTTTTAATTTATCCTGAATAATTTTGAATTCATCCTAAATTATTTTGAATTTTGTTGAAATCTTTCGAATTCAGATTCAATTCTGTTTTTTACTCTTCTAAATTATTTTGAATTCTTGAATTCAGGTTTCTGATTTCTTTAGAATTCACTTCAATTTTTTTTATTTTGTCAATCCTTTGAAATTATTTTGAATTCCGTTGAAGTAGTTTAAATTCACTTAACTTCTTTTGAATTGTGTTGAAGTCTTTTGAATTCACCTTGAATTTTTTTTAATTTCTTTCAATTCCGTTAAAGTTTTTTCAGTTCAGTTGAAGTCTTTTCAATTCACTTAAATTCCTTTCAATTCCTTTGAATTCTTTTAGAAGTCTTGAATTTCTTTCAATCTTTTGGAATTCTCTTAAATCCCTTGAATTCCTTTTATGTCTTTTTCAATTCTTTTCTTTTGTATTATTTTGAAATTATTTTGAATTCAATTAATTTTGTATTATTTTGTATTAGCCTGAAATCTTTTGAATTTTCCATTCACTTTAATTCTTTTGATTTCCTTTGCATTTCGTTAAAATCGGTTGAATTCACCTTCAATATTCATTTGAATACTCCTCAAATATTTTGAATTCCCTTAGATTCTTTCAAATTTTTTAAAATTATTTCGAATTCTTTGGAATTTTTTTTATTATTTGCAATTCCCTTGAATTTACGAGAATTCTTTTGAATTTCTCTTAATTCTAAAGTCCTCTGAATTCTAAGTCCTCTGAATTCATCTTGAATTTTTTTCAATTCCTTGAATTCCCTTGAAGTCTTTTGAATTCGCATTGAATATTTCTGAACTCTTGAATAATTCCGAACTCTTGAATAATTCCGAACTCTTGAACTCTTTGAATTATTTTGTATTCTGTTAAATTATTTTGAATTTCATTATTTTGAATTCCCATAAATTCTACTAAATTTTTTAGAAATTGAATTGTTTTAAATTCTTTTGAATTCCTGTGAATTTCTCGAAACCCCAGATTTTTTCTGAATTTATTTTGAATTCTCTTCAATTTATTGAATTCTCTTGAATTGCTTTTCATTCTCTCGAGTTTCTTTAAATTTTCTTGAATTATTTGTTTTGAATTCTTTTCTTTTCACTTGAAATCTCTTCTGAATAATCTGAATTCTTTTTAATATTGTTTAAGTCTTTTGAATTACCGTTATCATTAAATATTTTGATTAAACTTTGATTTAAGTTCACTTAAACCTTAAATCTTTTGAATTTTTGAATTCCCTTGAATTCCGTTGAGGTCTTTTGAATTCTCTTGAATCTTTTCTTGAAACCTTGAAATCGTTTGCTTTTTTGAATTCCCTTCAATCTTTTGCTGAAACCTTGAAATCCTTTGCTTTTTTGAATACCTTGAATCTTTTGCTGAAACCTTAAAATATTTTGCTTTTTTGAATTCCCTTGAATCTTTTTCTGGAACGTTGAAATCTTTTGCTTTTTTGAAATCCCTTGAATCTTTTGTTGAAACCTTGAACTCCTTTGAATTCCCCTTAATTACTTGAATTCTTCTGAGTTTTTTGAAACTCCCTGATTTTTTTAACTCTGTGAATTCTTTGGAATTCAATCTTTATTTAAATTGTTTTGTATTCCGTTGAATTACTTTGACTTCATCTTGAATTATTTAAGATCTTGAATTCAGGTGTACATAAAAATTGCTAGTAATAAAACTCTGGTTTTTTTTTTACCTTGAGCGACATAACGAGAAGAACCGTCATCAGCAAAAACATTGTAGAATGGTTGATGAGAACCGGCCGATAGTTCCTCAATTCCCATTTCATTCATCCACTCAAGTGAGGCCTCACATCGTGCATCCCATCCAGTTATTACGCACGTATATTCATACCTTCGATGTTTCATTATCATCCCCACTGCATATTTAACTTCCGGTTTTCTTTTCTTCACTTCAACTGTTTCCTGAAATTTAAAACAATAGGACATTAAATTAAACCAGGCATTAAGACTGACAACTTTTTGCTTCAAATTATTGCCAATAACTTGAGTCTTTTGTCCTTGTTTAAATATTTTCGAAAAATGTTAAACAATCACTTCTAATTCTGTTGCTTATTTTAATTTAATTCTACAACGAATGATGTAAATAAATAAATAATTGGAAATATTTTTTTCATACTTCTCGCACGACGTTCATGTGATTTTCGTAGTCTTGTAACATTCTCAAAATACTGCAAGCTGGTCCTCTGGAGGAAAGCTCCGAACCCTGGAAAAAAGTAATTAAGATTTGAATCACGGAACCTTCGATTCTAAATTTTTAATTCTGTAGTTTAATAATAAATTTAAATGATTTTGTTGTGTCGTACTTCCTGTATTCGATTCAAAACGTCTACTAATTTGGCCAAGTCCATTTGGTGGAGCATATAAAATCGTGCCAGGTCCAAAATTGTGGCATTATCAAAAGGTCGGACCATGTGCATGAGTTCTAAAGCGGATCGTAAACGGGCCGCTCGGCCGTTTAAATAAGTGCACTGTCTCGCAGCCACTTCTAGATTATTTGCCATTCTTTGTACTACCTTTAAACCAAAAGAAAAAGGGTGAAAATCTATTACACTCATCGCGCGAAATAAGGCCGGGAGTTATAGGGCCGGCTTCAAGGTTCTTCACACTCGACAATGCTCTTGCATTATTAATCTTTTGTATTTTTTTTCTTTCAGGTTTCTGCAATTTCGAGGGATTACAACTCCAGACCAGTATAAAAATTTTTTTTTTTGAAAACCAAATCGTAATAAAGAACTCATCAGCTTTGAAGACAAGACGAAAAGGAAAAATATCTACAGAGAAAAAAATCTGGGCTAACTTTTTGTGACGTTGCAAAATATTTGCAAGTCACAAGTTTATTAATTTCAGAATTCAGGAAATTTATTGACAATTTCTAATATCTGAGATTTCGCATTTAATTCACCTTCATCTTTTCTTTGGTTGTTTGAGATTTGTCCTTTTTGCTTTGAGCTTTTTTGCTTTTTGCCTAATTTCTTTGAATGTTTTTAAGTGATTGACATGAAAATCTTTCGGAATTTTCCTTGACTGAGTTAACTCTTGAAAGTTTAGAGATTATATTTAGACTCAAATTATAATTTTGATTCGTTCTTTCAAAATTTAATTGATTACATTTCAAGAATATATTTGTGCTTTTTCTTTTGTTGAGAATTTTTCCCCGATTTGATGTTTAGATACTACCTTTAATTTATATTTGGTAACTTCTGTCCTAAAAATTGAGATCCCTTTTCCCTTTTTCTGATTTAATTTAATTTACTATTAATTGTTGAATTCTGCCAATTTACCCATTTTCTCTGGTCTTGAAAAACCGGACGAAAAGCGTTTATCCCGTTTCTTATGATTTCATAACCTTGAAATTTCGTCTCGGTAATTTTTATTATTGTGTGAAACTTTTGAATTTATTATTTGATTTATGTCATCTGATAAGAGAATAATTTTTATAACTTCAAATTGTTAAATAAAATTATTATTTGTCAATTTTTTATATTTAAATTTTATATTTATTTTTTTATATTTTATTTAATTTAGAAAACAAGATAATATTTTTTAAAAGGACCACCCTCTCTCCATTTTCCAGATAAGGGTCTGAACTAACCTTTTTAAAGTTCCGTCACAAAAACTTATTTATTTTCTTTTTGCTTTTTGATATTAAATTTTTCTTTTGAACTAAATAAATTTAATCTGATCCCGGAAAGATCTGATGCCCCAAAAGTAATTATTCTCTTGTGATATATCTTAATTTTAAAAATAAGTTTTGTGACGAAGGTAATCGTAATTTTAAAAAAATTGCGATCACACTGTCACGAAGTCGCGGCGGCGCCATCGCTCGAACAGACATGGCCACCAGAAGTTGTTTACATCGCGACTCTCTGCGCATTTACTTTTGTACGTTCAGAGACTATATGCGGTCCTGAATGTTGACACAAGAGTGCTCGCTCCTCGCTTTAAATCCGGTTCAAACTGGATTTTAATCGTACCCGTTATAGTGCCGTCTATCCCCGAGGCCGGCCTTATTACGAGCGATGAGTGTTTCACGAGAAATTACTTATGAATCGATTTTCTCATAGTGTAGACTAAAGAATAAAATTAGAAGATCAATAACTTAGAAGAAATTAATATTTATGAATCGATTTGTTAGCAGTGAAATCTAAAGAATAAAATTAGAAGAACAATTTTCAAACTACAAAAAATTATTAGTCAACAAAATGGATGGTTTTTATACAATAAAATAAAAATAAACGAACCTCCACTGCAGTTGCTGCACTCAGGGAATTATAACATTCCATAGGATACATCGAGAGTCTTCCAATACGCGGGCAATTATTTTTCGTTAGAAATTGACCAGTGAAGACGTCGATGTAGAAAATTTCTATGTCTTCTGACTCTGGCACATTACTAAAAAAAAGAACAAGATTATTTTAATTAATATAAAAAAAATATAAAATCCGAAAAAGATTTCAATACAATTTACAGCATTGGAAGTAAAAAAAAAACAATAGTTGGAAGGCGGTTTCGAATTAAGAAAATTGAATTTAAATGGGTATTTGAAAATCGATGTCATTTTGGTATTTTTGAAAACTTTTCCAGTTTCTCTTTCAAATATTTTTTTTGTAAAGACTTTCAAAAAATCTACAGAATTTTAGGAATAATCTGAAAACAGTTTAGAAAAATCTTCAAGATTACGGAAATTTTCCTTTCAATTTTTTTTAATTCACTTGAAATCTTTTATGCATTCACTTGATTTTATTCACTAATATTCACTTGATATTAATTCACTTGAAATCTTTTTGCATTCTTTTAGATACCCTTGAATTCGTGAGTTTTCATGAATTGTTTTAAACTCTCTTGCATTATTTTGAGTTTCCTTGAATTCTTTTAAATTCCTTTGAATTCTGTTGATTTTATCATTAGTTTTTTGATAAGTTTTGAGTTTTTTAAAATTCCTTTGAATTATTGGGTTTCCCTGAATTATTTTAAATTTCCTTGAATTCTTTTTATTCCTTTGAATTCTGATGATTTTACTATGAATATTTTAATCTTCTTGAATTCTTGTAAATTATTTTTAACTCCCTTGAATTATTTTGTATTTCTTTGAATTATTTTGAGTATCCCAGAATTCTTATGAATTCTTTTAAATTCGTTTGAATTAGTTTGAATTCTGTTGATTTTACCAAGAATTTTTTGATTCACCTTTCATTTTTTTACATTCGTTTGAATTTTGTTGATTTTACCATGAATTTTTTAATAAGTTTTGAATTTTTTAAAATTCCATTGAATTATTGAGTTTCCCTGAATTATTTTAAATTTCCTTGAATTATTTTTAGTTCTCTTGAATTATTTTAAATTCCTTTGAATTCTGTTGATTTTACCATGAATTTTTTTATTCTTCTTGAATTGTTTTAAATCATTTTAAATTCCCTTAAATTATTTTGAGTTTCCCAGAATTATTTTAAATTCCCTCGAATTATTTTGTATTTCGTTGAATTATTTTGAGTATCCGAGAATTCTTACGAATTCTTTTAAATTCTCTTCAATTTTTTTAAATTCGTTTGAATTAGTTAGAATTCTGTTGATTTTATTATGAATTTATTGATTCACTTGGAATTCTTTTAAATGATTTTAAATTCCCCTCAATTATTTTGTATTTCCTTGAATTATTTTGAGTTTCCTTGAATTCTTATGAATTCTTTTAAATTCCCTTGAATTCATTTACATTTGTTTGAATTCTGTTGACATTTACATGAATTTTTTTATTCGTCTTGAATTCTTTCAAATGATTTTAAATTCTCTTGAATTATTTTGTATCTCTTTGATTTATTTTGAGTTTCCCTGAATTCTTTCAAATTCCTTTGAATTCTGTTGACTTTACCATGAACTTTTTGATTTTTCTTGAATTCTTTTAAATTTCCTTGCATTATTTTGTATTTCTTTAAATTATTTCAAGTTTCCCAGAAATATTTTAAATTCCCCTGAATTCTTTTAAATTCGTTTGAATTAGTTTCAATTCTGTTCATTTCACCATGAATTTTTTTATTTGTCTTGAATTCTTTTAAATTCCTTTGAATTTTTTTGGTTTTACCATGAAATTTTTGATAAGTTTTGAATTCTTTTAAATTTCTTTAAATTCTGTTGATTTTATCATGAACTTCTCGATAAGTTTTGAACTTTTTAAAATTCCTTTGAATTATTGAGTTTCCCGGAATTATTTTAAATTTCCTTGAATTCTTTTAAAAAATTAAATTTCCTTTGAATTCTTTTAAATTCCTTTGAATTTTGCTGATTTTACCATGAAGTTTTTTAATCCTCCTGAATTCTTTTAAATTATTTTTAATTCCCTTGAATTATTTTGTATTTCTTTGAATTATTTTGAGTATCCCAGAATTCTTACAAATTCTTTTAAATTCCCTTGAATTCTTTTAAATTCGTTCGAATTAGTTTGAATTCTGTATTGCCTGGAACAGTTACACTCGCCGCCCCCAGCGACATAAAGAAAACGTAGAAAAAATAATTGCTAATAGCCAATTATTTAATAATTTTGAAACTTTCTTTCATATGGCATTGTATTATTTGAATTTTTTTACTTGTCTCAAGCTTTGGCTGAGCTTTCTATCACAATTTGGAGCTGAGATAAGGTCCTCCTCTATAATTAGCTCTATAAGCTACAATTATTCAAAATTTTCAAATGACACAATTTTTCAAATTTTCCCTACATTTACAGAAAATATCAAGAAATTCTGATTTTTTTTGCCTCGTTTCTACTGATTTTTCTACAAAATATAACAAGTCAAAGTTCAGTGTCGTGAAATTGACGCTGTTGACCGTGTTTTTGTTTTTACACTGTACTGTACTTCACCCAACTGTAACTTTATTTATAATTAATATACAACGGTGCCATAAATAGAGAATTTGTTCGCGATAAAATTATCTTTGCAGTGAATTTAGTTACCTTATTGAGCGATTTTTTTTCCCTGACTTTATTCAAACTTTTGTAGATAGGTCAATATTTTTTAAACCTACAGTAAACTCCTTTTAGGGACACAAAAGTGAAAGCTTCTCGATTTTTACAGACATTAAAAATAACATTCTTCACTCACTATTTTTCTTTCCACCGCAGGAAAAAGTGCGCCGGCGAACTAACAGGTTCGCACCGTACACCAACCCTTCTCGCAACGCTCTCGAAGATGATAGCAATTGTAATCGGAATGCCATGCTTCCTCTCCAAAACTTGATCTATGAAGGAATTCTCCGAGGAGTAATACATCTCCGATGTGCAGTACATCTCACTATCTCCCTGAAAACCGAGTCTGTTGAACATTATTTCTCGAAGCGCCGCTATAACCTGCCTCGTCCTAGTTCCAGACCATTGATTATCGTCGATATTTTTTGTCCTCCAGAGCCGAAACTGTTCAGTCGGAAGGGAAAAAAGAGGATGAGTCGGATGTTGCTCTTTCAAGAGGGTTTTTATCCGTTCTGCTATATCGTCCAGTTGGGTGGAGACGCAGGAATAGTTGACGTGTTTCTCGGGTTGACTCCACTGGGCGACAAGAACCGCACCGCGTTCCAATATTTGCTCGCTTGGTGGCAAAGTCGTAAATCTCTGCCACTCCTCGGTTAAACAATGTTGCCGCATGTAGCGCACTACCTTGTGGGCGTAGTATTTATGAGTTAAATTAGTATTCCTGCAAAAAAAAGAGGAAGAGAAGATAATCAATTTTCTGTATACACTGAAAGCGCGGTTCTAGACCGCGCGGAATAAGTCTTCCAGGAAGTAGTTTATACATACTAACACATTCAAA
>JBAGKK010513727.1:0-13775 GCA_037177015.1 Euceroptres primus
TATCCAATTACACTGCACTTGAGTAACACCACAAGGCTCAAATAAGTCAAACGGATCACTTATCAATTAATAAAAACCTTAAAAATTTAGTTTTCTGCAAAAAAGTTTTTTCAAAAAGTAAAAAATGTCCCTAATTTTTTAAGTTTTAGGCCAATAAGGCTGGTTAACGAACTCCGCTCCTCTTTTCGAGCCTCTAAAAAGTCTGCCAAAGCGCAATCCTGTCCGATCATTCTTTCGAAAGTTATCGTGTTAACAGATAGACCGACAGACAGACAGACACCGGTGTAAAAACCGTTTTTTCCCACTCAGGGGGTCTCAAAACGTAGAGATTTGATGAAAATTCGAAAAGTCAGTTTTCACATAAAACTAATACCTGCTTATATGATGATGAGAATGTAAAAAGAAAACAAATCACTCAAGAAATGACCTAAAATGAATATTTTTATTCATTATAATATCATTAAATAGGAACAAATTAACATCAAAACGTTATTTTTTATTTTAATTTCAATTTTAATTATTTTATTTATATCCTTTCGGAAATACTTACTTTATTATTTTTCGACAGGATTACAATAAGGGGAATAAAATAATAATACTTGATAGAAAAAAAATTATATTACCGATATGCAAGAGTACTTGATATTAATCATTTCAGATTTTATTTTATAACAATCATGTGTTATTATTTAAACTCTAATTAATATCCCAAATTTTCCAGTCGCGAAAAATTAATTTTAAGTTGAATTCTGCTGAAAAGTATTAAAGTATTTCCGTATTTTAAAGCGCCGGCCAACTTCCCATTGGCTATTGAAATAGACGCCGCCCCCAGCTTACAGCGCATGCCAGAGATATCCGCGTTCGCGCATCACTGGATGAAATTTAAAAAACAATTGAAACAATTGAATACTTACGCTTTAATTTAAATACACTGACCACCGGATTGACGACGCACTGCTCGATGGCACCGTTCACGCTTCACTGATTCTGTCTCCCCCCCGAGCATCCCTTGACCGACCTACATCGCTCGAGCAGTCAGAGCCGCCAGACGTTAGTCAGTGTACTCTGATTTTCCAAAATATTACGACACTTTTAAATAGCTAATTTATGAGTAAATACTTAGCAAAACTTAATTTTATTCACTGAAATAGGTATAAAAAATAAAAAAGAATGGGATGTCGATAACTCAGTTTCGTCAAAAAGTGAACTTAGGTCCGTTTGGTTTTTTCTAGCTCACTTGTTCTCGTGAAAGTAATGATGTTCAGATTTCCTTGATTTTTAATGAAACGTCGAATTTTTCTTGAGAACGCATTAGAAGAGCATAATTAAAAGAAGAACAAAAATGTTGTAAATAATGCATTCGAAGTAAAAATATATTACCGGAAAGTAATAAAAAAAAACTTTTGAGCAGGACGTAGTAACGTAGTAGTCTTTCCTTTCATTCATTCAGTGTCTTCTTCAGCAATAGCCTTTCATTCACAGGGTACAGTCCCCATTTTTACCTGATTCTTAAAAGTATACTAGAAATCGTTGTAAGCCGGAAATGGCCTGAACCTTTACTCCTAACATCAAATCTAATAGAATAGAGATGCCCATCATTCTTCTACTTAGAATTTGGGAGAGACTCAGTGTTGTTCAGTGTTCATTGAGAAGGCAAACTGTGTACCCGAAGGGTCAGTGAAGGCTCTAAAGATAAAGTTGAAATTCAAAAAATAGTTTCAAATTTTCAAATATCATGACGCAATTGATAAAAATATTTATACTCTTCGCCACGACAGGTGTTCAGTGTAATAATGGATTTCGTCAGCACTCGCCATTAATTCAAGTGATACCAACGGGTGCGATTCCACAGGTTTGTGTCACCGCAAGAGCCGAACTTCCGCCCTGCGGTATAGGCAAATTTAGGCAAAATCAACGAGAATATGAAGCTAGGATCAAAAAAATTAGAGAAAGTTATGTTGACATGATTATTGATTACAATAATACCAAAAACGGAAGTGTTGAAAATTACGGCCCCGGAAAAATCTACTTAGAAAGCTTTGAGTCTTTAGACCGGAAAGTGGGGGAGACAAAAACGCAAAAGAATTTGACAGAAAGGAATAGATCAGAAATTGAGGAAAAGCAAAAAACTTTAATGAAAGTGAATTCATCAGCTGTTGAAATTCAGGAGAAAGAAGAAACAGTCGAGGATTCTGATTTGAGTGAAAAAGATCCAGTTAATCCATCCATTATCCGCTTTCTTAGATTCGTCAGATCGCTGGAAAAGATAATTATAGTGGCTACTGAATGTATTCCCCTTGGAGTGGAATTCTGTGATGATTTTCCTAGACCTACTGCTTACAAAGAGAAGAATTTCAAGAAAATACAAAGAAGAAGTCCTCAATCGATTTTAGAATATCTCAGATATGTATGTAATCCAAAAGCGAAGAATCCCCAGGAATTAAGAAATGCAATTGACGATCTTGTTGAAATTTTCCCTGTAAATAGAGAGAAATTTTTTAGTAGAGTGGACAAGAGAAGCATTTCGGATGATTTTAAAAGTGTGGAAAATCAAGATAGAGACTACAAATTAATGGAATTGTCAAGTAGCAATCAAATGAAGAATCTAGAGGTAATTTGAAATAAATTGATTTACTTATTTTAGTTCCTAATGATAGATAGTCAAAGGGCAGTGCAGGATAAGCAAGTTGTTCAAACTAAACTATTGTTTTTTTACACTAATTTGTGTCTAAATTATTGTTTTACCCAAAGCACATTATTATAATGATTTGAAACTAATTTGGACAAATTTCAACGAGTCACAATGGTTCAGAAAAGGTTAAAAAGTGTGCAAAGATTGTCTATGCATATTTAAAAAAAATTCAAACATTTTTTTAAACAATTTTTTTATATTGTCCAAAAATTTTGAATTTTTTGAAAAAGAATACTTTTAAAAACATCTTTTTTGTCTCCAGAAGCAAAAGAACGCATTTTCTGTCTCTTTAATGCGGTTTCAAACACCAGTGCATTCAATAAAAGGCTTCGGAGTTGACACTTTTCATGCTTATCGTGCTGCAATTGGGAAGAAAATTTTAAAAAAAAATATCAACTTCGGGAGATGTTTGTGCTTTATCTACCCTAAAAATTCTTGGAGGATATTTTTTAAAAATTATTCCCCCGTTGGTCCTCCTTTTTTGGAAGGCTTCGGAGTTGACATTTCAGGTTCCAAGCACACATTTTTACGTGTTCTTAGAGGATTTATGAAGAGTTAATACAATTTAATATTCTGGAAACATTTTAAAATTTAATATAAACTACTTTTTTATGATTATAATCGATTATAATAACACGTAGCACATATGATTCGTCATAATTATACAGAATATAAAGCCTTCGGAGTTGACATTAAAGCGAGGGGTAGACATATAAGCATGATTTTTTAAGTCAGTACCTGTAATTTCTAATATGTTAAAATTTAATTACTTCTAGACTAATTATAAACGTTTTATCATAAAAGCTTAATTATTTATAATTATTTGCAATATTTTTCTTGTTACAGTTATATGATGCAATTGACGATTTCCAAAAAATCTTTGGCGTTAAAAACTGCGATGAAGACGAAAAAACAAAGAGACAAATAAGAAGACCCATAAACTGAAGTACCTATTATCCAAAAATTCTACGATTATGTAAATACTACTATCGAATTAAATGTTTCTTAATATTAAAGATTGAATATTTAAAGATCTTAATTTTGTCGTCTTTATTACTGTTCAATAATTTGAAAGCGAGGAAAAATTTACATTAAACATTGAAATTCGAATTTAAAAAAAAATGGGAATTCTACATTCAGAAACCTTGTTTTCATACCTATAAAAAATCAATAGTTATACTTCAATAACTGTTACTGCAAATAAAATAAATTGATCAAATTTAAGTTTTGAAATTAATTTAAGTTTAAGAAACTTTACATCATTAGTTGGTTCATAATTATTATTTTCATAGTTATCATTTTTAAAATTAGTTTTCTTGCTATAAAATCAAAGCAAAATCCTTGAAAAAGTAGTTCGAACTTAATTCAATGTGACATTATAAAATTTATTTTTAAAAATGATGCTTTAATAAAAGAAACTTTCTTAAAAAATTAGAAAAGAATTTTTTGGCAATGTCTAGTTTTACGGATATTTCCGTACAACTAGCACACAACATAGTATGAATCGAGACTATTGTTATGGAATTTTCCGTAACAACAGCCCGCCCCCCCCTTTGTGATATATGTTAGTTGTACGGAAATTTCCGTAACAATATCCTCGACCTTTTTTTTCTGATATATCTAGTCAATCTAGTGTAAAATAGTACTTTGTGTTACAACTGCAAACAGGCGGACATTTGTCGAAGGTTGTGAAGTTGACTGAAAGACCCAGAAACGAGTATCACAGGCACCGCCACTTTCTGTACACTTTCCATGTACAAAAACGCGGATTTTTTGTGCATCGAAAGTGTATATAAAGTGGCGCTTTTTGGTTATGTATGCGAAAACAAATCCTGCGCATGCATAAATCGGTTATAGTTTTGATATGATACACTAATTATTTTTTAGCATACTTTTTTGACACTCTAGAGACTTTTTAGCACACTTTTTAACACTCTAGTGACTTTTTGTGCATTCCTTACAAAAAGTATTATGTGCAAAAACGCGGAAATCGACAAAGCCTGTGAAGTTGACAACTCTCGCCCCTACAGCTCGTTCAGCTAACTTCACAGCCTTCTTCTAATGTCCGCCTTTTTGCACTTGTATCACAAAGTACTATTATGCAATTTGTTTTACGAAATAATAAAAAATGTTAAGTGAGAAAGGTAGTTGTCCCAATTCCTGATCACTTAAGAATATGTTCTTTTCTTAATATATAATTTTTCTATCAAGTTTAACTCTTTAAGACCCGCACCCAGAATCCGTTGACTAAAAATTCTTTAAAAAATTCAGTGATAATCTACGGTCATTTTTTGAGCGATTTTTATAATAAAATTAAAAAATTTCTTTTTTAGGTTTCTCGGCTTCCATTGAGTGTAAGATAATTTATAGCCACTTTACGAGATGTAGAAAAATCAACTTTAATCTAATCCACATATTTATTTTGTAAAATTTTAAGTATATCACATTAAAGTCATTTGTTTGACCAATTGCAAATTCCTAATCAGTTCGAAATTTCCAAGACCCAATTCCTGATAAAAGGCAAAGGAGATGTTCTAATTCCTGATCAGATAATATTATTGGTAAATTCAATAAATATAACGAAATCAATAATTTTAGTTGCTAGAAACCTTAAAAAAGATTCATTATTTCCAAATAATATTCGAAAGAGGAAAAATATAATTATACATAAATCCCCATTTTTACTTGATTGGTGAAAATGCAAGCTGCAGAGATTCGTCAAAGCCGGAAATGACCTGAATCTTAGCCTCTCGATTCCTAACAGGTATATAAAATATATACACATTCCTTGCAAGAGTTTTGTAGGGTGTAGCTGTATAGCCTATACAGAGGAGATCTGCAGTGTTTTCAAAGGGCCAACGAAACCTCTGGAAATTCAGAAAAGCGAAAAATCTAAAATGGGTAATTTATTAAGTTTTGTGACCCTTCTTATATAATCATCAAGTTGATCTATATTACAGAAATTTTGTTGATCTGATTACAATTTTTTGGAAAGTTCTGAATTAGTATCAATCCTTAGGCGATTGGGTAAATCTTGCCCAATCGCCACAATTTTGGAAAAAATAAAAACATTTTGAAAATATTTTAAACTCACTTTTTGACAAATTCCGAACTTTTATTCTCAATTCTTAATGTTCTTCAAAGAGTTCTACCAATTATCTTAATAATGTTTTTGAATTAGTCCAAAATTCAAAAAGTTAGAGAATTAAACAAATTTTGAAAAAAAGTTTCTTAAGAGGGCAAAACACTGCAACGAGCTGAAAAGTGAAGGTATTTGTTATATTTTTTTTGAAAAAAGTATACATTGGATCATTCTAAAATTTTTATCACAGTCTATTGACGTAAGTACAAGATAAAAAATTGCATTGTATTAATTTGGACCGCTCTTCCCCCCTGTCCAGACCTCGGAAGTCGGCACTGCCAACAAAGCTGTCTGACAACATAGCAAAAAATCTATGCATTCGATTATTATGATTAAGGTCTCTTTTTGTTTAAAAACCCCGTCTCTATGGCACCACGTAGAATTTTTTTATAGCACACCCTTCACTTTTTATCCACGATTAGAAGCCTTTAAAAAAGTTCAAATTAGGGAAAAAAATTTTAAAGGTCCGCCCTTTTGTTATTTTTTTAGATAATAGTTTTTGTCTACGTTATACCATAGCCACTTTGATAGCCACTGATACACAGATTATAAATCTTTTTCAGTTTTTGATTTTCGATGCACCGTATAAATAATGCACGTATAGAAATTTCCTTCTCGTATATTAACAAGCAATACTACGGTGGGCAACTCTCAAACATAAAATAAATTAATAAACATTTCTTTGTATAAATAATATCCTTGATCATCTATTACTAGGAAGCTCGAATCCTTTTATTTTGAGTTACCCGTCATAGAGTTCATAATAGAGAATATGTTGTGACTTTAAAAACATTGATTTGTTCATTTAGTAACAAAATATTTTGCACAAAGCCTTCAGACGTTTAGATTTAAAATTTTAGAAGACGGTCCTACCAGTTACCTAAACAGGCAGAAAATTGTACATGACAGTACCAGGTATTCTTCCCGAATCTAATTCATTATCCCAAAACGAATTTTCACTCGAACTCCAAGTAATTTCAGAATCAAAGAAAGCATACAAAAATGCTGGTAATATTTAGCTAGACTCTGGCTTATAAATCGCATTTGAAATATATATGTCAACCGACATGTAAAAAAAATTCGCCCTTAGTCTATGAGTGTAGATTTTCAAAATTTGTAATAATGGAAATCTTGAAGTACTGGAGAGTTTCCCATTTATAAATTTTAAGGGAAAAATTAGTTTTTTGCAAATTTTACTTTAAAAACCTTGCCCTTTTTGCAATTTTTTAGATATTAAGGTTTTTCTCAGTTTGTCAAATTTTTCTCACTCTTCCGAAATCCATGAAGAAAGATAAAAAAAATGGTAAAGTTATTTCGATTTTTTAAAAAAAACGAAAAAAAATTTTTCTCAAAAACGTCACCTTTTTTCCCATGAAATTTTGAAGAATAATAGGTATCAATATACCTTACTTACCATAAATTTCTCCTTTGGTATTTTTATGTATTTCAGGAAATATAAATTAATTAATTTTTTTCTTCAAAACCTTGCCATTTTGGCAATTTTTGAGATTTTAAGATTTTCTTGTTTCAGTTTATCAAGTTTTTTGCAGTCTTTCGAAACCGATGAGAAAAATAAAGAAAGAATAAAAACTGGTAAAGCTATTTTGATTTTCTGAAAAAATAAAACAGGAAATTTTCTTCAAACAGCTACCGTTTTTTGTGCTGGAATTTTCAGGTGTGTTGGGTGGTAATATGGTCTACCGGCTATAAATTCTAAAACTCGATTGTACTTGTATTTCAAGAGAAATAAATATCTATTTTTTCTAGAATATAATAAATGCGAGAACAATAAGAAAAATAGCATTTTTTTCTCTTGAAATATCAGTAGAGTCCAGTTTTAAAATTTATGGTAAGTATACTATATTATCACCCAACCTACTTGAAAATCGAAATAGCTTTACCAGTTTTTATTCTCTCTTTGCTTGAAGAAAATTTCGTGTTTTATCCTGTCAAAAATCGAAATAGCTTAACAGTTTTTATTATTTATTTGTTCCTCTAATCGGCTTCGAAATAGTGTAAAAAAATTTGATAAGCTGAAGCAAGAAAAACCGAGAGAAAAACCTTAAAATTTAAAAAATTGCCAAAATGGCAAGGTTTTGAAGCAAAAATATAAAACAATTCTTTTCGCTCGAAGAATAAAAAGTTCCAAATGGTAAATTTGTGGAAAGTAAACTATAATTAAAATATGACGGCATAGAATTTCCAATTGAGATGAAGGGCGTTTCAACATTTGAATACAAGAATGGTTTATCTGTTAATATTTAAGGATTAAAGCACACAGAAAATGCGGAACAAGAACAAATAGTACCAATACGTTTAAGTCAGAGTGTCGGATTATATGCGAGACCTGTAACCAATCTACTTATGTTAAGAAAAAAAAAAAGATGACGATGATTATAATAACAAGAGTAATCAGCATCCAAAAGTCAGCAGTACAATGTGTCATTTTACATGGATTCGAAATCGATCTACATGGTTGTGCGACAGGTGTTTGTGTTTCTTTAAAACTAAATATTCATTAAAAAAGCATTAAATCAAAGATCATTGATCATTGTAAATTCAATTTTATAATTAAGTTCGAATAAAGGACACTTTGAACAATGTAAACTTTATTGATCTGATTTCTCTAGAATATTTCAATTTTTCCAGAACATGTTGTAAGTATGACATTCTGTTTTATCTATAAATTTGATTTATCTTGGTTTATTGCTTCCTTATAGATAATACAAAAAATCCTGTCTTTATTTATTTAATGCGCAAAAGATGGAGGTGTAAAGTTGTAACTTGTTATGGGGATAAGTATACCATTCGGTTTTAGATTATAAATTTGATTTATTGCTTGCTTATAGATAATACATTTAATTGAAGAATTCCTGTCTTTATTTAACTAATGCGCAAAAGATGCAGGTGTACAGTTGTAATTTGATATGGGCTCAGTATGACATTCTGTTTCATTTTTTAAATAACAAACTTTGATATAAACAATATCAGTGAACATTAGTTCTGAATTAAGTCGCTGTATGGCGCATTAGGTGCAACGTCTGCTTACAAGAGAAATTAATTATTAAACTATAAGTAAGAGCTAACTGTCAACTGCGAATTCAACAGAATCATAGATTGGATTGCGAAAATGTGAGTCAGTGTAGAATGATACTACCAAACGAAAATGAAAAATTTTTGAAATTCCGAAACTATAGATTTAAAGAGAAAATTCTATTCTTCGTGAATGCTGACATTAAAATGGTAATTTAACTGCTGGAGTGAAATTAATAAGCAGTCATCCACGAGCGTCTATATTTCTACATCATGAAGAGTGGAAGCTTTTGAACAGTCTTTTCAACGACATTACACTTTTCTGCGAAAATCAAATGGATTACCAGATAATCGACTGTAAAATATTTCATTTTCGTTTTCATTGCTTGGAATGGTTATCGTCTAGTATCACTGGAACGTGTAGCTGAAGATTCTTCACATCCTTTTTCATTTTAGGAATCTACGTTTGCTGTTTTGAAGGAGTTGATTCCATGTATTAATCAGCATCTTATAGAATTACTATCATTACCATTGCAGTACGGAAAAGAATTCATTTTTAAAACTATTGGAGAAACAGTGCGTCTGAAAATTGACTTGCATTGTTTAAAAACTCTAGAGTGTTTTGTGAAAAAAACTTATTCTAAATTTTTGAGAAATCTATTAACGCAAAATAAAAGTGATTATTATTTAAAGTCTTTAAATATAGATATTCTGTTCTTAGAGGTTGTGACTTTTAACCTGAAACAAAATTGTGAGGAAGAACTCAAAATTGTACCTAGTTTACAGAATGTTAGCAGAGATTGTTTGACAATTTAGTTTAGTTGGAAGAAAACAGTGATTGTATAAGAGAATGAAAAAAGAGAGTAAAAGAGAATGAATAAAGAGAGTGAGAGAGAGAGAGAGAGAGAGAGAGAGCTCGCGACGGGTGGTAGTAGAGAGAGAGGGGGGGAGAGCGCGTGCGTGCGGGCGAGGGCGAAAGAAATGTTATCATGTAACGTATCTTATTCATTGACTACATACATCTTTTTTTTAGATTTAAGAATGATTGTAACTTTTACCTATAATCATGCAACTTATCTTTTTCACTGGCAGTATGTATTTTTAGTTTTAAAAATATTCGCAATTTTTGAGTGTAATCAAAATATAAACATTAATTGCTTTTCGTATAAACATTTAATATTATTCAAAATAATAAAATCAAATTTGTGCAAATCCCGTTTAATGTAATTGTAAAAGTTACAGGAACTGTGATGTGGTATATTAAATTGTCTGTATCGGTATACAGTAATTTTGCATTACTAAAATTTTTCTGAATGTAATTATAATGGAAATTGTAAGCGATGTTTTTTGATAATTCAATAACTGTAAAGCCAATGTATATAGGTTTATTATTGATTTTTTTGCCTTATTCATTTCAATAATAACCGTATGTTCATCAAATATGGTACACCTATGGAAATTTGGCCTTGCAATTAGAGCTGTTTGCACCGTATCTCCCCTCCAACTTCGTTACTAGCCTTACATCTTTTTCCTGAAGTCTTTTTGCTGAAAGATTATCAGAATAAACCTGTGTTTGGTAGCTTTTATGAAGCAGAAATATCTAAAGATAACATCCAAAATATCTATTTGGTAGAAAAAATTACTTAAGAAGAGTAGAAATAAATTTTATCTAAAAATGGTTTCGATAATTCTCACAATAGTTGGATGAACAAAGGAAATGTGTAAAATTTTTTGTATTGAGTTTTTTTCAATAAAGAAATATACTTACTATAAAAAAGGAATCGTTTTTGTTGTTTTACTTAAATTTTAAGTAATGAGATTTTTAAATGATGAAAATACTATGTGTTTTCATATCACGCTCTCTCTCGCCCTCTCTCTCTCTCTCTCTCTCTCTCTCTCTCTCTCTCTCTTTCTTTTTCTGTTTCTCTCTCAGTTTGCAGATATTAAAAGGTTGAAAATCTTGGAGTATCATATTTCAATTGTATGGATGTCTCTTGAGTTTAGAGACTGTTTCACTAGGTCAGTCAGTCACGTTAGACGCAATTTTTCTAAAAGATCTATGTGGAAAACTACCATTTATGTGTATATATGCTTCTATTTATTTTGATTACACTCAAAAATTGCAAATATTTTTAAACCTAAAAATACATACTGTCAGTGAAAAAGATAAGTTGCATGATATTATACGTGAAAGTTACAATCATTCTTAAATCTAAAAAAAAGATGTATGTGGTCAATGAATAAGATACGTTACATGATGACATTTCTTTCGCTCTCGCCCGCACGCACGCGCTCTCCCTCCCCCCTCTCTACATTCCCCACCGCGCTCTCTCTCTCTCTCTCTCTCACACACACTCTCACTCTCTTTTTTCATTCTCTTTTACAATCACTATTTGCTTACAACTAAACTAAATTGTCAAATAATCTCTAGTAACATTCTGTAAACTAGGTACAATTTTGAGTTCTTCCTCACTTTGTTTCAGGTGAAAAGTGACAATCTCTAAGAACAGAATATCTATATTTAAAGACTTTAAATAATAATCACTTTTCTTTTTCGTTAATAAATTTCTCAAAAATTTAGAATAATTTTTGTTCACAAAACACTCTAGAGTTTTTAAACAATGCAAGTCGATTTTCAGACGCACTGTTTCTCCAATAGTTTTAGAAATGAATTCTTCACCGTATTGCAATGGTAATGATAGTAATTCTATAAGATGCTAATTAACGCATGTAATCAACTCCTTCAAAACAGCAAACGTAGATTCTTAAAATGAAAAAGGATGTGAAGAATCTTCAGCTACACGTTCCAGTGACACTAGACGATAATCATTCCAAGCAATGAAAACGAAAATGAAATATTTTACAGTCGATTATCTGAAAAGACTGTTTAAAAGCTTCCACTCTTCAGGATGTAGAAATATAGACGCTCGTGGATGACTGCTTATTAATTTCACTCCAGCAGTTAAATTACCATTTTTTATCTAGTTCAGCACCGACTATTGTTTGCTCTGTAAATGGTGCATTCAAATTATTTGCAGTAGAAAATATTATTTCGTTTTTTTGATATGTCATTTTTGATATGACATTTTTTTAATGTTCTGCAGGAGTTGACTAAAACTCAAATTCGTTGCATCGTCCTCTCAGAAATTTTAAGCGCACCTGTAGATCAAATTAAATTTTGAACGAGAGTCATCAAAGCTGCAATGTAAATAAAATGCGACACTGTTCGGAACATTCTTTTGTTACGGCCCCATATACAAAGGATTTTCAGCAACTTTTTTTAATAGGTACTCAATGTCAGCATACACGGAGAATAGAATTTTCTCTTTAAATCTATAGTTTCGGAATTTCAAAAATTTTTCATTTTCGGTTGGTAGCATCATTCTACACTGACTCACATTTTCGCAATCGAATCTATGATTCTGTTGAATTCGCAGTTGACAGTTAGCTCTTACTTATAGTTTAATAATTGATTTATCTTGTGAGCAGACGTTGCACCTAATGCTCCACATAGCGGCTTAATTCAGAACTAATGTTCACTGTGAATAATACACTTACTAATATTTAAAAACCAACGATGCTCAAATTTTCTATTAAAAATCTTGAAAGTTGTTTGCTGCGCGAAAAAATTTCCGTTCTCTTGTGAGAAGACGTTGTACCTAATGCGCTACACAGCGGCTTAATTCCGAACTAATGTTCACTGTGAATAATACACCTGCTAATATTGTTTATATCAAAGTTTGTTATTTAAAAAATCAAACAGAATGTCATACTTAGCCCATATCAAATTACAACTGCACACCTGCATCTTTTGCGCATTAGTTAAATAAAGACAGGAATTCTTCAATCAAATGTATTATCTATAAGGAAGAAATAAATCAAATCTATAATCAAAAACCGAATGGTATACTTATCCCCATATCAAGTTACAACTGTACACCTCCATCTTTTATGCATTAAATAAGTAAAGACAGGAATTTTTTAATTAAATGTATTATCTATAAGGAAGCAATAAATCAAGTTAAATCAAATTTATAGACAAAACAGAATGTCATACTTACTACATGTTCTGGAAAAATTAAAATATTCTAGAGAAATCAGATAAATAAAGTTTACATTGTTCAAAGTGTCCTTTATTCATGCTTAAGAATAAAATTGAATTTACAATGATCAATGATCTTTGATTTAATGTTTTTTTTATAATCAATATTTACTTTTAAGGAAAGACAAACACCTGTCGCACAACCATTAAGATCGACGACGTTTTCCATTTTGTAAGCTTACTAAGCGTTGCAAATTTCGACTCCATATAAAATAACACATAGTATTACTGACTTTTTAATGCTGATTACTCTTGTTATTATAATCATCTTTTTTTTCGTAACATAAGTAGATTGGTTACAAGTCTCGTAAATAATCCGACAATCTGACTTAAACGTATTGGTACTATTTGTTCATGTTCCGCATTTTCTGTGTGCTTTAATCCATAAATATTAACAGTAGATAAACCATTCTTGCATTCAAACGTTGAAACATCCTTCATCTCAATTGTAAATTCTATGCCGTCATACTTTAATACATCACTGAAGTGTGGATATGAATTGGTTCTGCAAACATTATGCAGAGCTGGGTGAAGAACTGCTGTTACTGAACAGAGAAATGAGTAGACGTCGTTATTTTTAATATTCACAACTGTCTTTATTCTTTATTCTTAATACTCGCAAGGAGCGAGTATTAAGAATGAAGATAAATAAAAACGTTGTGAATTAGATGAGGACGTAGATAACATTGAGCATGCATAAATAGTGTAACGCAGTTTCTCTTCGAAATTATGTTCAGGGGGTCCTAGATAATAAAAAAATGCAGGGTGCCGGCTTCTGATAGTGTGCGTTTACCCGGGGGGTGGGG
>JBAGKK010513738.1:0-13774 GCA_037177015.1 Euceroptres primus
GCTGTTCCTTGCAGACACAACTGACGTCCTCAACATTATCATAGACAGCAATATGGGATATTAATAAAATAAAAGCACTTTCACGTTATAAATTCTTATATATAAATATAAATGCAATTTATTTATTTGTGGAGTATTATTATAGTAATTATATTATAAATTGTGTACAAAAGTGTTTAAAAACAAGGTTGCTGAAATTTATAATTGATACGTTGATATCTTCGATCAAGTGAGATCAGAGCTTAAAATTGTAAGAAAATGTATTGAACTTCTCGTCATAATAAAAAAAAAATAATATGAGTATGATTCTTGGTTGTTCTAGATGCCGCTACTACCTACGAATCCCTTACACAAAAAGCGGCTTATTCCCTAGAATCTGTAGATGCTAGTTATCCCAATAAAGTAAGTGACCAGGAAGACGAGTTGCTCCTAGAAAAGCAGACTTATTCGGAAAAGCGAAAATTCTGGGAGGATATTACGAGAAAACGAGATAGTTATCAGCGTTCAGAATCTGAAGTTTCGAGAACCTCTCAGTTGACTTTTAACGAGAGTGATAGCGAATATATTCCAAATGTAGTTTCAGAGGAAGACACTGCTGCTATTTCTGGAAGATCTGAGACCATGGAGGATATGAATATTCCAGACATTTCGGAGTGTTCCGTCGCAGAAAAGGCTCACTACTTCGAGGAACAAATCCAGAAGGAAATGTCTACTGCCAAAGTTCTATTCAAGGCTCAGGAATCCTTGAAAGAAAAAGACAAGAGCAAAATACCAAGCAAAAGTGATCAAGGTGGGAGTGATTTTAAATTGGATAAAATGGATCTCAAATTGGATTTGGAATTAGACAGAAATAATGTAGAACAAATTGATCATTTGGAAGGAAAAGTTGGTACCAGTAAACCCCACTTTTCAGGTAAGGAGGAAAAGGAAACTTCTGTTAAGGAAAGTGACGAGAGAAGGAAATCTGACGAAAAAGAAATTCGAAAGGAGAAAGAGGAGATTCTTGCGACATTCGAAAAACAGGGAACATCGCAAGGTTTGATTGAAGGTCAAAAGGAACGTGAAGAGAGTTTGAATAAAAAACTGCAGCAGGAAGAAATGTTTGCTAAGGAAGATATAACAGAGGTATTGAAGAAAGAAGCTGGAATTGTGAGATCAGAGAAAGAATTTATTCATGAATTTAAAACAGAATCTAAAATTCCAGTTAAGATACTAAGTCAGGAAGGTTTCAAAGATAAGATTGATTTTAGTAAGAAAAAAGAGGAGCAACCGATTTCAAGAACCGAGGTTGAAAGTTTGGGCAAAGAGAAGATTGAGAAAGGATCCACATCTATTCCAGAGACAAGTAAAGTTAAGAAAATAGAGAAAGATGTGAAAGAGAGGCAGAAATCTTTCGAACAAGATTTCCCTATTGCTCAAGAGCTAGAAGAATTTACGACTCTGCTGGAAACGAAGTCCATAAAAAAGCAGGAAAATGAATTTAAAATTAAAAAGGAGTTCGAATCAAGGATTCCGGTTTCGATGTTAAAAACTGAGAAAGAAAAGTCTCCGAAGCAAAAGGAAAATAAAATCGAAATACCAGATTTTAAACCATCAAAAAGTTTTTCGAAAACTGACCTCAAAAGTGCAGAGGATCAAAAGTCCCTTGACAAAAGTCTTAGCAACTTTGAAACAGCAATCGAGCCAGAGAAGAAAAAAGACTTCGAGTCTCGAATTCCAAAACGAGTTCACGAAACGGACATAAAAAAAGAACCCGATGTGAAAAAAGAATACCTTCGTATGGAGGCAAAAACAAGGGAAGAAGTCACGTCGACAAAGAGGAAAAGCGAAACTCAAACTTTCTCGAAAACTTTCACCGGTCATCCTCAAGATGCAATCAAGCTTTTCGAGGACATGAGTGCCTTGAAAACTGAACCTGAAGCAATTGTCACGTCAAAAATCGACCACGAGGCTTCAACCACTCGAGAGAAAAAGGAAACTAAATCTTCAGAGATTTCGAAAGGTGATGACAAATTCCTGATGGAGGAAGAGAAGGAACACGTCGAATCAAAAAAGATTTCAGAATCGATTTTAAAGAAACAATCCCCTGATGAAATGTTGGAAGAAAAGAAAAGCAAAATCCAGGAGTTTGATAAAACAGCTCTTCAGAAAACTTCTATAAGTCTTACTGCTGATAAACAAGTTATAGACGCTTCTGCTTCTCAAGCAACGATCCAAAGTAAAGAAACTCAAAAGAGCAAATTGTTTGAAGACAAGGAAAAAATAGTAACAGAAGTGGAGGATGTAAGTAAATTTAAAGAAAGTAATGTTGATGTTGGTATGAAAATAGAAACAGATTTGCTTAATTTGAAGGAAGACATCGTTGAAGTGACTGCTGATGAAAATTTCCGCAAAGAAGAATCTAAATCTTTTGACGCCAAAAGTATTTTTAAGGATGTGACTCCTTCCCATGAACAGCCAGTGACAGAACTCGAAGCAAGGAATATCGCAGAGACACTTGTTCAGTCGATAGAAAATGAGATTGAGAAGAGATCAATTTCATCAGATAGTTTGAAGAAGGAACTCGAAGATCCTGAACCTCTCGAATCTGAAGGTTCTGATAATCAATTAGCTGATGATTTGACAAGGAAGTTCGAAAGCATAATGAGGAAGTCGATTTGCAAAGATGATCTCGAGTCAGGTCCTTCGATCCAGGAAGGAATTCTAGAGAAGGATTATACGCAAGATAGCGCCAGTACCAGTGAAGATCTGACGAAAGATGAAGATTCATATCCTCAGGATAAAGAGGGTCTTTCATCATCTCGTTTCCATGTAACCATAAGCTCGAGTAGCATCTCGGATCAAGTAGACTTAGAAGATATGGAAGCAAATGTAGCAGAAGGTGATCTTTTAAAATCTAAAAAATCCATGGAGTTTGATAAATCACCAGCAACAGATCAAACAAAGGATCCAATGAAAGGTCAACAAGGAACGATTTATTCCGAAATTTCTGGGGCAAGAGTTCTCGAGATTCTGGAGCCTGAACAAGAAAGTCAATCGAGACAAGATTCGATGGACATATCGTCGTTGGAAATTGACGATTTTAGGAGTTCTGAGTTCAAAGACATGAAGGGTTTAAGAGATTTGGAGGATATCAAAGATTTGGAAGAAGACATAAAAGATTTAGAAGATACGAAGGACCCAGAAGATATAAAAGACGAAAATGTTTCCTCGTTGCATGAAAGTGCAGCTGTGGATTCACTAGACAAAATTTATCAAGAACAGGATCGAGATATAACAATGAGTCCCAGTACAGTATCAGAAGAAACGAATATAGACTTCTCCCTACCTTCTGAGCTTCCACCCATCAGATCTTACACAGAAGGTGGTATGATGTCACGGAAAGGAGACAGTTTTGAAATCCACAGTCCTCCAATGATCTCTCCGAGATCAAAAGTGAAGGACCTCGAAATTAAACCCAGCAATTGGATGATTGGGGACGAGAAGATTGAAATTTCTGAAACCCTACAACCCTCTCAGGCATTTGATAAAGAATTGGAAGAGTACCAGTCTACAATCAAGCAAGAAAGTCTGACCATGTCTCAGGATGATGATGAAATGGGATTCGAACCTGAACCTCGAATGGAGTCTAAGGATTTGCTAGCCAAGTCTACAGAGAAAGAGATACCTAAAGATTTATCCATACCCGTCAAATCAAAGTTCACTGTCACCAAAGTCAGTGATCAAGATTTAGAGAGAGAACTAGTGGAAGATAAACTCGAAGCTAGTTGTCAGGAACTGATAGACACTTTGGAAAGAGAACGAAAAGCAAAAACTCCTGTTGGAGATTTATTGGATGAGATGTCAAGAGATGAAAAATTTCAAGTATCACAGTTCGAGAGAAAAGATTTCAAAGAAGCTAATCTAGATTTTTCAGATAGAACAAAATCATTGAAGGAAGAATTATCGAAAGATTTGCTTAAGGAGCAGGATTCAAGTAAAGAGTCAACGAAAATTCATCATGAAACAAAAAGTGAATCAAAGACAAAAGGAAAAGAAGACTTCAGTAAGGGAAGATCCTTTGCTGAAGATCACAAAAGGGTAACAGAAAGAGGGGACAAGCCTGCACATGATCACAGTGCCTTGAAAATTAAAAAAGAAGACCTGCAGAATGTTAACTTAAGTGCTCGATACGCCATAACAGTTTTGGATCAAGTGGTCAAGAAAGAGATAGCTGAAGTGAAAGAATCTCTGGAAGCTGCTAAGCAGGATTTAATTGAAGAGTTGAGTGAAAACAGCGAAACTGTTTTCCAGATCAAAGACTCCCCTTCAGAATTCCAGTTCAAACTCCAATCTGAGTCGATACCAAACGAACTTCCATTCTTGTACAAGACACCATCTTCAGAAAAAAGCTCTGATCATGATTCGACCCCAGCTTCTGGTTCACCTATCATCAAACCCAGGAGGAAAAATACAGTAAAGGACCAGGAAGATGATTCAGAAGCTTCGACATTTGATAAAAAAGATACTTCCCTAAAAAGTGAGGAAACTTCCTGGGATTTTAGGGAAGACAAACCAACTACTGATATCCTTATTGAGACGGATCAACCTAAAACTTTAGATTCAATTCAAATTCGTCGAGATGCCAGTCTTGAAGAAACTCACTCTAGTTCACCAGTTCCAGCGAGTAGGTCCAGTTCAGAAATGGACAAGGACGACAGTTTCTCACTCCAGCCTCCACAACCTGCTCCAAGAAGAAGGCAAAAGCCTGCTAGATCGAAAAAGGTTATTTCTGAGAGTGAAGAAGCTGAAAGTTCTGGAGAGAGCAACTATCAGTCCTGTGATTATGAAATTGGAAGTGGTAGTAGACCCAGTTCTTCTGATTTTGAGGCAATGCAGTCAGCTTTGTCAGGAACGCTTTCTGAATATGAGACGGCTTTGATGTCCATGGAGCATTCCCGTCCAACTTCTCAGGATTACCAAACTGCTGCGAGCACCATGAGTTCTCGAGAATCGATGAAGTCTCTTAATTCTTTAAGTTCTGGACACCTGGGAAGTATAGACAGCACTAGTGAATTGTCAGAGACTCTAGTGCCCTCTGAACCAGAAGTAGATGACAAGGATGCAATAGACGTCAACCTGGAAACTGCTCTTGATGATGATCCGATTGGGACTGAGTTTGGTCCAAAAATTGTTTCTTCGAATGTTCTTATAGATGTTCATTCAGATGTTCTTCTAGATGTTCGTTCAGATAGTACTTCAGATATAACAGCTGATACTTTGGAGAGTGATCTTCCTTGTAGGATGAAAAGGTCTTCGGAGATGATATTCCCTCAATTGTCGGAAGAAGGTTTCCCTGTGGAAGAGCAACAATCTGAAGGAAAAATGGATCTGGATCAAGAAAGGATGGTTGAAGAATTAGAGCCAAAGATTGGGGGAAAAGTAGAGTCAAGGATGGATGAAAAATTAGAGTCAATGATGTATGAAGAATCAGAGTCATGGATGGATCAAGAATCAAAGTCAAGGATGGATCAAGAATCAGAGTCAAGGATGGATCAAGAATCACAATCAAGGGTGGATCAAGAACCAGAGTTAAGGATGGATCGAGAATCAAAGTCAACGATAGATCAAGAATCAGAGTCAAGGATGGATCGAGAATTAAAGTCAAGGATGGATCAAGAATCAGAGTCAAGGATGGATCAAAAATCAAAGTCAAGGATGGATCAAGAATCAGAGTCAAGGATGGATCAAGAATCAGAGTCAAGGATGGATCAAAAACAAGAGCCAAGGCTGGATCAAAAACAAGAGCCAAGGATAGATAAAAAACAAGAACCAAGGATGGATCAAAAACAAGAGCCAAGGCTGGATCAAAAACAAGAGCCAAGGATAGATAAAAAACAAGAGCCAAGGATGGATCAAAAACAAGAGCCAAGGATGGATCAAAAACAAGAGCCAAGGATGGATCAAAAACAAGAGCTAAGGATGGATCAAGAACAAGAGCCAAGCATGGATCAAGAACAAAAGCCAATGATGGATCAAAAAAAAGAGCCAAGGATGGATCAAAAACAAGAGACAAGGATGGATCAAGAACAAGAGCCAAGGATGGATCAAAAACAAGAGCCAAAGATAGATCAAGAACAAGAGCCAAAGATGGATCAAAAACATGAGCCAAGGATGGATAAAAAACATGAGCCAAGGATGGATCAAAAACAAGAGCCAAGGATGGATCAAGAACAAGAGGCAAGGATGGATCAAAAACAAGAGCCAAGGATGGATCAAGAACAAGAGCCAAGGATGGATCAAAAACAAGAACCAAGAATGGATCAAAAACAAGAGCCAAGAATGGATAAAAAACAAGAGCCAAGAATGGATCAAGCACCAGAATCAAAAATCGATCAAGAATTAAAATCGAGAATTGATGAATCATCAGAACCAAGGATGGATGAAAGAATTCATGAAAGGGAAGACGAAAGAATCGAAGATATCAAATCTACTGATTCATCGACATCAACAAAGGAATCAAAACTCGGAGTTCTTGAATCAGTAGACATAATGACAGCTCGAATAAACGAAGATGGTATCCAAAGTGTCTCCACTCAAGTGATTTCCAGAGAAGCTTCCAGCATTATCGATGACCTTGAAGAACAGGCAATGTCATTTGAGCCTGATTCCTTGGATCAGAGATTGAGTTTTACAGGACCGGATGACGAAAATGAGTCCATGCAGACGTCAACAAGAACTTGGCTTCAGCAAGCCAGCATGTCCACCTCCTCTGCCTCTGGATTATCAGTAGAAACAGTTGTGGAAAAGGACTTACAAGACAGAAACTCACCAGACAGTGACTCTTTTGAACTGGTAGACAAGCCAGATATCATAGACGATTTTGTAGTGATTGAAGAAGTTGGGAGGGAAGCTGAAGAGTTTGACTCTGAAGGAAAAAGCATAAGAATCAGCTCAATGTCTTACACAAGTGTGAAGCAATACGACAGGGACGTGGAGAACCTGATCACAGAAAATAAGGATGAGAAGGAAGTCTCTACTAGTCAAGTTTCTAGGAACAATGAATTATTCGAGTTCGAGTCTGAAGAAAGTCCACCACAGGCTTCCAATGATGATCAGTATTCACAGTCTTATTCTGATGAGGAGCAGTATGAAGGGGGTAAGAAGTGGATTGAGATGCAGTTCCAAAGCGATGCAAGACTGTACGACATCGAGTACGAAAGAGGACCTTTAGAAGATATCAAAGAAGAAGAAATCACTGATTTTGAAGCAGGGAGCAGCAGGTTTGGTAGTATGGGAAGCCATAAAGAATCAATTGGAAGTGTTGGAAGCATGAGAGGTAGTTATGGAAGCACTCCTGACTACGATACGTTGATTGGAAAGAAGTACTTCACCAAGCCAACTGATCATGACAATGTCTCCTTGAGTTCCCTTCAAGAATTCGAACATCTGGAGAGTGCTGTTGCTTTGGAGAATTCTAAGAAGTTCAGCAGCGGGTCCCAGGATTCAGGGAGTAATGGAAGTCTGCCAAGGAGATATGCTAGTCGATCAGGACATGGCGATGATGTATCTTTATCATCTTTGAAGGACTTTGAGGGTCTGGAGAAAGCTTGTACGGAAGCTCATCTGATTGAGTTGAGAGCTAGGGAGGAAGAGGATTTATTGGATCATGAGAGTCCTGAGAATAAATTTAGATTAGAGAGTCTGGCAAAGGCTAAAGCTGATATCAGTGCGGCTGGTTCTGTCAATCCAAGTACTTCAGGTTCGGATGATTATGAGAAAAGAATTAAGGAAATTGATGAGATTATTCGCATTGCTCAAGCTAATGTGGAGAAACTGGAAAGACAGGATGATACGACTGAGGATATTTCTCAGATTGAGGCAGAAAAGGGAGTTGGGGAAATTATTCCTGAAGCTGATGTTCCAGCTGATGTTCAACTTCCACAGGAAACAAAAGTTATGGAGACGAGTACTGATTCTTTAGAACTGGAGGACAATGCGGAAAAGAAGTATAATATGATGTGCAGAAGTTCGGATTCTTTGGAATTGAAGACAACTCTAGACTTCCCGTCACTGAGTTCAGACTCATTGAATAACGTGAGAGATCCAAGGGATGTGATGGTAGATGTGGGTGATCGGTATCATGGAGAGAGGAGGATATCTTCAGATTCACTTGAAATTCCTGCTCATGAATTGCAAGAGTCTGAAAAGCAGCTGAGAGGTAGTGAGAGCAATAGTGACCGCCCAGAGGAAAGTGCAATTGACCTTTTCTCAAGACAAACTTCGTCGAAGTCTAGTACTGAAAAAACGAAATCAACATCAGCCAGTGGAATTTAGAAAGTCCAGTGTATTATGGGTAAGTTTCCAAACAGATTTAATTTTTTTAGGGTTTGCTGGACACAGGTGTAGAAATTTCGAAAGGGTTTTAGTGGGGCTCCGACAAGCTTTCCCTATTTCTCATCGGGCTCTACTGTGGAAAATTAGCAGGGGCCCCAACAGTTTCGTAACGCTCTTTTTGATCTGGGCCTCACTAGACTATCTATTAGGGTTCTAAGTGGAGCCTTCCACAGCCTGACTACAAAAAGGGTACTGTTGGGGCCCCTATAGGGTCCTGCTCCTTGTTTGATTTAATTAATTGAAAGTAAATAAAATAAAATTATCAGAATATACAATTACTTTTCCTATGGATATTAATTTATTTGCGTTGATATGATAAGTTGGTCAAATTTTAATCATTAAGTAACAAATAAAATTCCTAACTCTTCGGAGACTCGAACCTATACACCTATTTTAAATTTAACGCATCGCAGTCGGTAACGCTTACCGTTTGTTTAAACTACCTACAGACATCAATCGGGATCTATTCTATATAAGCTAGAGCTCAAAAATATTACTGAACATTTAAAAATCATCGAATTTTAATGAATCTGGGTACCTAGGGATTTTTCGAGTCGCTGATTATAAATTCAAAGTCCAATTTCTAAAATTCAAAATGACGGATACAATGTGACGATCCACAATTGTAAAAAAATCTGATTTTTTTGAAACTTGGGAATAAGAGGTTTTTCGGATCGTTGATTACAAATCCAAAGCCAAATTTCTAAAATTCAAAATGTCGGATACAATATGGCGATAAAAAGTTGTAAAAAAGTCTGATTTTTTTATAACTTGGGAATAAGAGGTTTTTCGGATCGTTGATTACAAATCCAAAGCCAAATTTCTAAAATTCAAAATGGTGGATACAATATGGCGATCAAAAATTGTAAAAATAGTCTGATTTTTTTGAAAATTGGAAATGAGGGAGTTTTTCGAGTTGCAGATTACAAATCCAAAGCCAAATTTCTAAGATTCAAAATGGCGAATACAATATGGCGCTCAAAAGTTGTAAAAAATAGGTTGATTTTTTTAAACATGGAAATAAGGGGTTTTTCGTGTCGCTAATTACAAATCCAAAGTAAAATTTCTAAAACTCAAAATGGCGGATCTAGTATGACGGTAAAAAATAGTCGGATTTTTATGAAACTTTGAACTTGAAAGTTTTTCTGATTGTTGATTATTTATAAGGAATTCAAAGTGAAAGTTTCTAAATTCAAATTGGTAATAAGAATTTGTTCAAAATATTCCGAGTTTTATGAAACTACGTGTTAAATTTAAATATGTGAACAATTGAAAATCGCTAATTACAAATAACAAATAAATGAAAAAATTACAAATAAATCCCCCCCCCCTCTCGCAACGCTGTATCACCGGTGAATTCTACACCTCAAAAATATTTTTTCCTTCGGCCTGATTATATATATTGCGCAAGAAGGGATTTTCTGATCGGGGCCTCATTAGATACAGATAGATTTTCCATACCACTAAAGCCTGATAGTGCCTCTGTTAGTTTTTTCTAGACTAGAAATTGTAGTCTGGCCCTCATCAAAATCGAACGTTAAATAGGGAAAGATCGGGAAGTTTCTACACGAGAGTTTTAATTTAATTTGACACCTGGACTTTTTCATGTAAATCTTTTCTAGCTAATTTTGAACTTAGACACCTCTTATTATTGAAATTATTAATAAAAAGAAAGTAGAGTTTTTAATTGAATATCTGCTAAATGAAAAATTTTGTTTCAGGTAATGGACCATTTATATCCACTTGGCAAGATTTGATATTATAAATACCTTTAATATTTCAAGAAGCTTTACATGTGAAACATGATCAATTTAAAGTATGTAACGTGAAAAAGAGCTCGAGTATGATTGATAAGATTTTATTACATTTGTCTTAATTTATTGCACTAATTCTAAGATGTTTTTGTTGCGAAAATGCTTAACCCTCTACCGCATTGTGATGTACAAAACTTCGACTTTACTATTATAAAAAAAATTTTTAAATCATCTTCGATTATGGAGGAAATTTTTCATTAAGATGAAAAGTAACTGCTGAATATTTATGTAACTATAAAAATGTTTAATTAAAATTAACAATTATATTAAAAGAATCCTACATCAAAATTCTAATATTTAGATATTTTATTTTTTTTAAATTTTCATTTTTAATCTAAAATACATAAAAGTAATTGAAATGTACGATTTTCTCGTTATTTGAAAATTTCAAATATAAAATATCTTTTTGTTTCTCTAAAATGAAAGTTGAGTAATGACGAAATTCACTGACTGAGACTCAACGAATGGAAAGCAATTGTATCCTTTCCAAAGTGCCAAAATTCTAATCATTGCAAATTTGGAGTTAATTAAACTATATCTGCGAAAGATAAAGTATCTTTGCTCTTACCTATTTAAAGAAAGTCATGTAATAGAGGGTTAAAACATAATATATTAGTTGTAAAACTTAATATAAAATTGTTGCGCGATATTGAATAAGGAAGTATAAAAGACTTCCCAGTTTTAATATTATAATTATATAACAGTGAGAGTATACGCATTACGCATATATGATAAAAAATGATTATTATATTGCTGAAAATGATCCTTTGCTTATCGATTTTAAATATACTTTGTATATGTTTTCAGTTGCATTTATGAATAATGTTTTAAGTGCTATTTGTATGTTCAACTTGTATTATAATAGTGACGTATTAAAACGGCATGTTTTATAAAGATTTCAAACAAAGGTTATTTTTATTTAATCTCTACTAAATTGAACAACAAACAATTTTTAAAGATTGTTCGATCAATAGAAAAATTAATTAGTTATTGCACACTAATTTTCGCTGCAAATTTCTGGAAACCTCGGCTTACGAACAATATTTCTAGCAAGTTTTGCTGCAGGCTACATACACATGTAGCCTGCAGAATTAGTTTCAACAAGTTAGTAAATTCCGAAAAAACAGAGATTGTTTTTTTTCTTTTTTGAAAAGTGGAGAATTTTGAAAAATTACAGGAAAAATTCGAATTATTCATTATTTCTAGCTTTTAGAATCAACAAACGTGCACTAGGGTGGTCCACATTTTTTTTATTTTCATGTTGTGACCCTCCAGATTTGTTTAAATTCCAAAAAAAGTAAACACGTATTTCTTTTTTTGAAATCATTTGATATTTAGAGGTGTCTCAAAGCGCACTAAGTTTTACGTGCATTTCTAATAGATTCTTTTGAGAATTAATCGTTGAATGTGAATCAATAATTACTTTTTAAATTCAGCCTCCATAAACCACTTTCATAGGGCCCCAAAAAGCTCCATAAGTGCAGAAATGAGATATCGCGTATTTTTGGCGTTTAATCTTATTTTTTTGCAGTTTTTTCATAAATTGTTTTCAATACGTAAGATATTACTTTTTACATATATCTAGATATTTTAAAAATTGTTTAAACAATTTATTATTGTTTATAACTATCTTTTCTTAGAATAAAGCTAGAAAATTGCGGTTTTTTCTACATTCTTTAACTTTTATTCAACTCTCTAGTTATCATGAAATAATAATTATTGAAAAGCAACAAAAGTACTTCTTTAAACAATTAATTCTTGTTTATAACGATCTTCTCTTAGAATAAAGATAGAAAAATTCTTCTACTTTTCTTCAACTCTCTGGTGAATGAGATAACAATTATTGAAAATAAATTAACAAAAGTAATTATTTAAACAATTAATTTTTGTTTATAACGATCTTCTCTTAGAATAAAGCTAGAAAATTGCGGTTTTTTCGACATTCTTCGACTTTTTTGTCAACTCTCTGGTTTAAATTGTTTAATTAATTAATTAATTGTTTAAACAATTAATTGTTGCTTATAACGATCTGCTCTTAGAATAAAGCTGAAAAATGCAGTTTTTTCAATACTCTTGAACTTTTCTTCGACTCTTTAGTTATGAATAATCAAATAATTAAACATGCAAAAGAATCATTGTTTAAACAATAAAAATACTTAATTTAGAAAGAGTAATGTAATGCTTTTTAAATAATTATACTTGCTGGTGCTTATTTATTATTAATATATTCATAACTAAAAAGCAGAAGAAAAGTTCGAAATTTTAGAAGAAATCGCAAGTTTCTGGATTAATTCTCATAAAAGTATAATAATAGACAATAATATAAAGTTTAAAAAATTTTGTTGATGTTTATTGGTTATTATTTATTATTATTAAAAAATTTTTGTTGATGTTTATTGGTTATTTTTTCATAACTAAAGAGTTGCAGAAAAGTTGCAGAATATAGAAAAAACCACAATTTTCTATCTCCTTTTTAAGAAAAAATTGTTATAAACAATAATAAATTGTTCAAACAATTATTTTCGTTAATTTCAATTAGTTATTATCTCATTATAACTAGAGAGTCGATGAAAAGTTAAAGAATGTAAAAAAACCGCAATTCTTTAGCTTTATTCTAAGAGAACATCGTGATAAACAATAATTAATTGTTTAAAAAATTACTTTTTTAAATTTTTAATAATTAATTTCAAATTTCAATTATTATCTCATTCTAACGAGAGAATCGAAGAAAAGTGGAAGAATGTAGAAAAAACCGTAATTTTCTAGCTTTATTCTAAGAAAAGATAGTTATAAACAATAATAAATGGTTTAAACAATTTTAAAAACATTAAAATATGTTTCAAAAGAAATATATTATGCATTAAAAACAATTCGTGAAAAAAATTGCAAAAAAAATAAGATTAAACGCCAAAAATACGTAATAGCTCATTTTTGCACTTATCGGGGTTTTTTTTGGGACCCTATAAAAGTGGTTTATGGGGATTGAAGTCAAAAAGCATTATTATTGATTAGCATTCAGCGACTAATTCTCAAGAAAAGTGTGCAGAAAATTTAAGATACATCTAATATTAACGACTTTATCGCAAATTTACAAAAACGACTTTTTTCCCATGGGAAATACACGTAAAACTTTATGGGCTTTGAGCCACCTCTAAATATCAATTGATTTCAAAAAAATACGTGTTTGCTGTTTTTGGGATTCAAACAAATGTGAGAGTATGAAAATTCAACGAAAAATTTTTGCAATGCATTTTTGGACCACCCTAATGGCCATACACACTGGTGGTACGATTTTATTTTTGCCAAAATCGGCTCATACACAGTGAAGGGGTTAAAATGGTTTGGATTAAATTCAGTAAAATTTGTCTGATTTTAGGCAAAATTGTTTTGATTTTAAGTAAAATTTGTCTGAATTTAAGACTCAATTTTGAAATTCAGCTAACGTGGTATTAAATTTAGACTAATAATGCTTAAATTAAGGCAATTTCTACTGAATTTAATCCAAACCATTTTTAGGTTAACAATTTTAAGTATTTTTTTACTGTGATACACATATATATTTCTTATAATATAACTTATAACAT
>JBAGKK010513749.1:0-13774 GCA_037177015.1 Euceroptres primus
TTTCAGGGAAAATAAAGCGATGATAAATTTTCATTGTTGCAAAAAATATCGCGATTGGGTATTTGCTATTGGATTCTGAAATTGGATAGTTCAAAGTATTAAAAAACATTTTTTTTCAGAATCCAGAAATGACAGAGGGGTGGGGTAGCACTTTCTTTTTTTAAATATTCATGTTTTGTAAAAAAAATCTGTTGAGTTTAATTTTGCTGAAATATCTAACAATTTGACGTAGTTGTGTGAAATCGTATATAAAATTTGTTTGAATATTTTTTTGCAACGAATATATTGCACGTAGGACTTTTTGGAAAAAGAACAATTAAAATTCACCTTCTTCAATGGTTATACCCAATTTTTTTTGGATTCTTCTGGTAGCTGTAAGTATGAATAAAAAATTATTGCTTATAAAGTTTTGTTATAAACAATATGAAAAATTTTGTTGCTATCTTAAACATACTTTTTCCTGAAGATGTACAATCTTTTAAATATTTCAGCAAAATTGAACTTAACAGAGTTTTTTTACAAAATATGAATGTTTACAAAAAAAAGTGCCCCCCAGTCCTCTGTTATTTTTGGATTCTGAAATTAAAAAAAAAATGTTTTTTAATACTTTGAACTATCCAATTTGAGAATCCAATAGCAAATACCCGATCGCGATTTTTTTGCAACAATGAAAATTTATCATCGCTCTGTCTTTCCCTGAAAAACGCACAATATTAATTAACACATTCATATCTCGCAAACTATTTTTTTACGTTAAATATATGTATTGCTAGATAGATTTTTAAAAAAGATATTGTTAGAGAGTGTTTTTTTCCTCTTCAGATCTATTCCCGTCGATCTGGATATATTCAGTCATAGGGAAGCGTCAGTGTGGGTGAGGTACAAACAGGACAAGGCATAAGAACGTCTACTTTACACTCATTGATATGCCTGATTCTAAATCGTACTATTTCTATATGTGCCTTCATCGGTAGTTATTTTAAATACTTGTGACTTTGAAACGAACTGTACTTCAAGCAGTCGCCTTAACCGAAACAATAAACCCCCAACCGAGAGGGTTTAGCCTCTGAATGCGAACCGAGAGGTACCCTTTAGCCCGCAATGTTGCCGCGATCATTTCTACGGTCGTTGCACGGTAGTAGAGCGTATGCGTGTAGATAGTCTGAGAGAGCGTGGGTACAGAACTTGACTGTACGCTAATAAAAGTTTCGATGCGTTGCTAAGGCATCACTGTGCCACTCGAGGCATCCAGGCAGGCCGAACTTTGGCTGCGACATTCTGCCGACAAATACCTTAATGCACTTCATGGGATTCTCAATGAACAACTTTTAGGGATGGTTTAATCTTCCTGAGCATTTAACTGTTCATTATAATTAGAAGATAGGAGATCTGAATAGTCGAGAGATAGGCTGGTATAAAAAAAAGGAGATTGAAAGAGATAGGCTGGGATAGAAAAGAGGTGATTGAAAGAGATAGGCTATTCATTATATTTACCAGGATATAGAAAAAGATAGAGGTGAATAGTTGAGGGATAGGCTGGGATAGAAAAGAGGAAGTTTAAAGAGGTAGGCTATTCATTACATTTAGAAGGAGATAGAAAAAGATGGAGTTCGATAATCAAGAGATAGACTGGGATAGAAAAGAGGAAATTGAAAGAGATAGGCTATTCATTGAATTTAGAAGGAGATAAAAAAAGATACATCTGAATAGTCGAGAGATAGATAGCGATAGAAAAGAAGAGATTAAAAGAGGTAGGCTATTCATTATATTTTGAAGCAGATAGAAAAAAATAGAGGTGAATAGTTGAGGGATCGGCTGGGATAGAAAAGAGTAGATTAATAAAAAAAGATGTTGGATAGTCAAGAAATAGACTGGAATAGAAAAAAGGAGATAGAGAATAATTAAATGAGATAGAAAAAGATAGACGTTGATAGGCGAATGATAGAAGAATATAAAAGTGGATAGACTCAGATCAATTTTTCTTATACCTTTCTATATTGGAGATAGAAAATGATTAGATTATTTCTATCTCTTTACTTCCAGTAGAGTGATCAGAATCTAAAAATTCATTAAAGTATAAATTTTCGTATAATGACGCAAAAAACTTTTATTCATTTACACCTAAAATCGTAAAACAAAAATTTTTGCGAATTTTTAATTTCTGAATCTCTTCTTAACCACATGACTGGCACGAAAAATCAGCACGAACTGAGCCAAAACTGGCAAGATCAAAATGCTGTTTGATTTTTATGAAACTCGGTACTATGGGGTTTTTCGGGTCGCTGAATACGAATTAGAGGTCAAAATTGTTATATCCGAATTGGCGCAAAGTGGGAACCAACGTAATTTTTGTTTAAAAATCGTAGAACTTTTGATGGGAATAACCTAGAGGGTTGAATTTTTTTAAAACTGTACATGAATACCAACAGGATATAGGAAAATTATGGAGAATGTGGGGCATAATTTCTCAAATGATACCACTCCAAAAAACGTAGTCGTCCGTTTGGGCTCAAAGTTTGGCTGATTGGAGTTCTATCGGATCGTACTTAGTACAAAAAAATTTTTTCGTTTTGACAAATATTTGCCGAAGTAGGGGAAGGGGGGGGGGTACAATTTTTAGACCTTTGATGGGAAGCCTCTCTTTAGAACTTATTTCCTTTTGCATAAAGCAAAATATTAATTTATATGTTTTCGACAGTCTTTTTCATGATCTTTCAACTGGTTATAACTGTTTTTGGAAAAAGTCAAAATTTGACCATTTTCGAAAATCAAAAATAAACTTGACTTTTTCTCAAATTTGGACTGATTTTATTTTTTTTTTCAAATAGTCTAGTTAAAAAAACTGAGATTTTCTCCTATAAAATAGCAAAATTTCAGGATGGCGTTTCTTTTTGTTCTCGCATAAATGAACGACGAGTAACCGGATGCTCCGCCGGAGCTGAGGTTGCGCGAACGTTCGCTATCGTCTTCACGCCGGGGAACCCGTAGAACATCCTCAAGCTAATTTCTTGCATTAGATAATCTCATACGCGGTTAGTGTAACTGCTCTCTGCATTTACATGGTTGAGACTGTCATTGTTAGGTTACAAGTTACAATCCCTGCATTACAGTTAGTGTAAAATTAATTAGGAATATGCTTTGAAAATTAAATCTATTGAATGTATATCTATTGAATATCGGAAAGTGATGTTTCTGTTTATTTGGGTGAATTATTTCAATGTAAGTTTGATGGATTCTATTTTTTGCGCCCTTGTGTCTTGTTATATATAGTTTACTTTTTAGAATTGTGGTTTTTCGTCGCTTTCGCGTGTCTTTTTGCTTTATGGGCTGCTTTCTTGGCCATTTTGTTCGTTTTAGTAGTTTTTTTCACGGACCTCTTCTGCGGTTTCTTTTTTTTCGCCTTTTAGGAAGTTGTACTTCTCAGAGGATAAAAACTTTTTCAGTTGAAGTTTTCCATCCTGAGTAGGAATGAAAGCGTGGTATTGTAGTGTACCCGAAATTGTTACTGCTTGGTCAAGTCGTCCTTTCAGAATCTCGGTAGCTGAGGCGTGACTTTCTTTGCTGCTGAAGAAAATTTCGGTTTCTTTGCAGTTACTCTTTACCCACTGGAATAAAGCTTGAGTGGAGAGTGTGTGATGTTTTGGAGAACGTTGTAAGCTAGAACGAGCTGCAAGTGTCTTTATATTTGCCCCTATGCTATCACATGCACCTTTGCTATGAGATGTACCATGGAAGTGCCATTCTCCGGAGCTACCAAAATGTTCTTCATGGGCTTGGAGATTAGCAAAGCTAGTTTTATTCTTGAAATGTTGCCCGGCACCATCAGTGGAATAGTAAATTTTCTTTGGCTCGAAGTTATTTTTCAGATAATTTTCTATAATCTTCTGATATTCGTGAACAGCCACCGTGTCATGAGCTAAGTTATCGGATATTATCGCGATACTTCTGTGTTTCAGATTTCCACTATCTTTATAATAAATCACGACAGTGAAGATTGTACCTTGGTCGTTATTCCAGTGGAATAATTGCGCTGAATTCTGAATGACGAAGACGTAATTCTCTGCAAAATCGAAGCAAATCAAAAACTCACCTGGAAATGAAATTTCCTTTAGGTTTTTAAAAAACGATGACTGCTTCTTTGAAAGAAAGTGATGAGTTTTTAATTTTAATAACCGTTTACAGAAATCATCCAGGAATTCATTGGTAACCAATACTAAAGTTTTCAAAGTACACCTGTCGGTTTGTAGTCGGTTTGCAACACCTTTAAAGGTGTTGCAATGCATCTATCCTTCCAAATTTCGCGATCTTTTTTAGAAGACATCCTTAGAAAAATACTTCTTCGAAACTGAAGAAGGAAGCTTACTTAGAAAGTAATATACGAAGTAAAAGGAAAAGAAAAACAGAAGAAGAAACAGAAGGAGGGCAAATTGAATATCGCGACTGCAGATATAATTGACTATTGAAATTAGAATAATTCAATAGAATCAACAGAATAATATGAAATTGAATTATTTTTAAGGACAAACCTGCTTCAAGAAACTTTTCTCACATAGAATCCGGAAATAATGTATCCAAGTCGAACGCTGGGATATTATACCGCGTCAAATTTTCTTTTATGAGAAACGACAATAGTGGCCCTCTAGTGGCAGAAGTGACAAAGCAACGGAACAAATGAAGACAAATGAAGAAATAAATGAATAAAGAAACAAAGATTGAAGAAACAATTTTAAGTGCTCTTAGCATGCGTTCAATTAATGTGCCCTCATGTTTTCCTTCCACTAGGATCACTAGGACATCTACATATCTTTGTGTGTAAAAACCTTCTTTACTAAGTTTACAAATCAGGTCATCTATTACAAGTGCCCACTTGGTGGAAGATAACACTCCCCCTTTGTGGGCATCCCCTTGTTACTCTTGTCTTCACCCCCTCGCCATGAAGTATATATCATTCTGCTTCTTAACATGGACCTCATCCACCTATTCACGGTATAACTGACTCCATGTTCCTTCCCAGCATCATAAATATAGTCTATAGGGGTGTTACTAAATGCACCCTCTATGTCCAAAAATGCAACTACCACTATTTCACCTTTCTGCAGCGTCCTCTGGACGCGACTAGTGAATGCATTTAACGCATCTACCGTAGATTTGCCTTTTTGTGATGCAAACTGGTTATAATGAAGTGGTTTCTCCGATAGGATTTCCTCTTTCATAAACGGGTCTACTAGTTTTTCTAGTGGTTTCAACATAAATGATGTTGGGTTAATCGGTCTAAAGGATATAGCTTCATAGTAGGTCGTTCTGCCCAGTTTAGGAATAAAGGTTGCATTAACCTCCCTCCAAGCCCCGGGAGTATATCCCATTGCTAAGCATGCTCTAAAAATACTACACAACGACCCTACCAAAAACTCCAACCCTTCCTGAATTAGTGCAGGGAAGAGCTCATCGTCTCCTGCAGCTTTGAGGTGGTCAAACTGATTGACCCATCTAGTTTTTGAATATGTTCACTCTCGGTTCTATTAATTGGTTCGCCTGAGGGGTTTAGCTTAACGGCTTTCCCCTCCGGCGATTGATCCAACGTCGATCCCGGGAACTTCCATCAGGTGCCTTAATATCAAATAGGGTGTCTCAGTCATATCTCCCGATGATAAAATTAATGCTCTCAACTGACATGACGAGTTACCTCTTAAGGTTCTCTGGAGTCGTGCAGTGTCAGGTATATTTTCTATGACCTGAAAATACCCTCTCCACGATTCTTTTTTCGCAATTTGTATCTCGTTGTTGTAATTCGTGATAGCAACCCTATAAAAATCCCATGCTTTAGTCTTTTTAGCCCTATTAGAAAGTCTTCTAGTATCCTTTCTAAAGGCTTCAAGCCTACTATTCTACCAGGGAGCATCCCTGTCTACTTTTTTAACACGGTGTGGGCGATTATCTTCATATGTCCTACGCAAAGTCTGATGGACAATGTCTACCGCAAATTCTATTTGCTCGATGGATTCGATTCTACTCGACACAGCTTCAAGAGGTCCACTGATGTTATCTTGGTGTTCAATTTTTATTGCTACCAAATCTTTGAAACAGAATCTTGGTAAGCTAATCAATTCAATATCACCTCTGACATATATGGCTGTCCTAGGTGTCTCACCGGTCTTACAATATATGATAGATCCGTTCTTCTGAGTGATGCCCTTAACGTCTTCCTGGTAGCACAAAGGTTCTGGTATAAGGGCAAAAGCCGATTGTTTCACTATTAAGCGTCTGCTTAGGATTGCAGACGCTGCTTTAGCGTGATAGAGGTTGATTTGGATAAAATCCAAATCCGATGAGTAGAGTTTCCTATTACTCATTCTTCTCCTCCTTTTTCTTCCGAGGACCTACCCGAAGGTTTGTTATTCGGTTTCCCTTTGGTGAGAATCTTAAAATTGACCCTCTTTAATCCATAATATGGTCTGCACTCGAGTTTTTTAAGAGCCTCGGCTGCAGCATCGTCCGCACAGAAAATTAGCTGTTTCACATTCTTCTCCGCCTTGAAATCAATCATTTTCCATTCCTCCGTATTTAAAGTCTTATTCTGGACGGCTAATCTTTACAAGGCGGCAGGCGGTTCCACTAGGGTCCCGGGTATCCAGGTCATTATCTTGTCCGGTTTAGGGAGATCTTTACTTTCTATGATCTTTATCCTGGCTCTCTCCCATGGATTAAGATCCCTCGCGGCTTCAATAATCCACGTCCTGGACACTTCATCTGAGCAAACAATGATGAAGGCATTGCTCTTGAAGCGGGAATCTTCAAATCTTGGAATCACATGTCCTGGTTGGACCGCCGATTCTCTTTTTAAGTACCGCCTCAATTGCTTTGGCCTGGTCGGCACTGAGAATGATTTCAGGCGATCCATCAACGACGATAACCATTTTCAGATGATTCTAAAGGGCCTCTCTATAAGAGATTTCACGGTTCTTGACCTGCATCTTCTTCGTCTCTCTGACGTCTTTCGGAGTAATGCTATCCGAATGGGCCCGCTTAGGGACTTTTTCCTGGCTGCACCCGAATACTTAATCCTTTGTGGTTTAGTCGTCAAGGATCCACCCGGGATAACCTCCCAACTTTGTCGTTCCGGAGTGTGCAACTGAGCTCCTTTGGAAGTATCCATCCTCTCAGGTGAGGATGTCTTAACCAAGGGGGTCAATGAAGACTCCCCTCCTCCAATTGTTTTTTTTATCTTTTGAATGATCCATAATTGATCCCACGAAGAGCTAAGGAATTAATTGTCCGCCACTACATTTCCCCACTTGTAGCTTTAAGGCATGTTTACTCTGGGAGGTCGCCCGGTACCATTCATCCTTCGGCACGGTGGTTAACACCTTGGATTGGTTGCTAACTGGGACGTCGAGAGCCACTCGACGATCGCTGCTTAGTCAAACCACCACAGGTGCTATTCACCTTACTAACCAATAACTAGATTCCCTAAGCGGGTTTCACCGCTCCGGTGTCCAGGTCGTCATTACCCGCAGGAGTTTTAGGCCTCTCCACCGCGGCCAGGTCCTAACTCAAATTCTGCTTGGGTCAGGAAAATTAATTCCTATTCGCAAGGACTGGATGAGTTTGCGCATCCCATAGAGGAGGAAGATTAACAGTATTAGGTACTTTGTTAATAAAAAAATTTTCAACTACTTTTCTACGAGCTTTAATGTTCTCCATTGATAGAATCTCAAAATTATCAAAATGACTTCTTAATATTACTATTGCAAATAGTCGCGGGACGTGACAGAATTGATTGTTTAGAATTCAATAATTGTTGTAAAGCCCTTTAGATTTGCATTCATTAATCACAGAACCAGAAATTGTCGACAAATTAGTTTGCGACCAGTAGAAAAATGAATTGAATTAACTAAAATTTTTTCAAAATTATACCTGGAAAAACTAGAAAAGACCTGGAATTTTGAAATTGGACTTCTGTAGGAACCCTGATTGTAAATCCGTTTTTCAGCGGCTATATTCCAATTTTTTCATGAAATCGACTACATATTATCAAATTGACTCTTTATTGTGTTCCTTTATTATCCAACGAAAATTGTTTATTAATTATACAATTCATTAAAGAAATAGTTCAATTCTGACCTTTTTCAACACTTATAAAAAATATGTTGTGAAAATATTCTCAGTTCGATAACACATTTCAGCAGATAAACGGTGGTTTCTTAACAGAATCAATTACATATGAGTTCTTTATAAAAATTAAGAATTTTTTTATTTTTCGACACAGAGTCAATCAAGTGAACTTCAAATAATAATAATAACATAATAAAGAGTCACTGTGCAGTAATTTGAAATTCATTTAATGAAAAAATCGAAATATAGTTGTTGAAAAACGGATCTACAATATATTTGTATATTAAATTTGATAAAAAAATGTAAATTGTTATCTGAGCAACAAATTAACGCAGCAGAGACCCACTAGTAATACATTTTAGTTGGTCATGCTGAAAAAACTAAATCTTTTAGAAAATCAGTTTTGACCATTAGTTTGTTTACAAGAATTCGAAAATTTTTCTACACATATGTCACTGGCTGTATTCGATTCAATCGGATAATTGTCTCTAAAATGATGCCTTCTAACAAAATTTTTTTTCTTTTAATTGTTAATTTAAAAAAGTTTAAATAACATTTCCAAAAATCTGCTTCAACAACTTTGTTGGAAATTTGATAAGCGTCAATTACTCGTCAGTTGATATTAAGTTGCACTTCATCAAAATAGTAGTAAATTCGTTAATTAAAACATGAAATTTCTATTTTTTAAGAGATTTCTATATTCCCGACTGAGGTTTAATGTCATTTTGGTAAGTAAATATGACAAAAACCTGCTTTTTATTTATTAAATAAGATGGTATGATACAAAGAGTTAATAAAAGTTAGAGATCTATCTAAAACAACCAATAAATTAATGAAAAATAACTAAAACCTTATTTTTTAATTTTATCATAAATTCTCGATAAATTCTCGCATCATAGGTAATTCACGATAATTTTCCTTCTTACCTTCTTTAACTTTATTTTACCGAAAAATTTCGAATTCAAGCTTTTTGCTACAGTTTGATATACTCTTGACTCATTCAGCATTTAAAGCTTATAGGGAGACACAAGTATATCACTCTATAGCAAAAACTTATGAACAACGAAAAAAATATGTTTAAACATTCTTTTGAATTTTTCTAGTATCCCAACTAATCTAGATATTCGAATTTTTTTTTATTTTGATACATCTTTTCGTTCTTTTTCGAAATATTCCAGAAAATTTCAAAAATTCCTAAGTTGACAAAATGGCGGCTGTTTTTCTCAAAATTATGGAAGTCATTTTTTACACTACAAAAAATTTTTTTTTAATTTTTGTAGATGTAAAGTAAAAAAAAATTAAAAATGCTAAATTTTGAATCGACTCTAGCAATGGCAGGGGATTTTAAAAAATTGCTTCCTCATAGAGGAAGCTTTGTAAGGATGAAAATTTTTGAATCTCTTTTTTTGACATTTCTCGACCTCATTCGACCCCAAGAATCCGAAAATGAGGTTTCTATAAAATGTTTGCGTGTGTGTTCACAATGCCTTTTTAATAATGTCTCGCAAATGAGTTTAGCTAAGGTCACGAAATTTGGAGGAATTTTATACTCATATGATGTCCAAATTATCTGTGCGCGAGACCACGGGTATTACTTGAGTACCCGTGTAATAACCGAAGATTCGGTTACCCGGGTAATTTTCAAGTTATTCACAGAAATGATATATCGTGGCCCTGGAACCAAAGGGTTCCATCTTGGTTTTTAGCAACTGAAGTCTTGCTTAGTGATTAAGGCTGGTGGTTAATTTGTGTATGGAACTGCCTAATGTCTTATTAGGCAGCCTGTGTGCCTCTGTTTAATGTGTTTGTGTGCTTAGTGTAATGCATGCAAACTTTGTGAGACTTTTCACTTGGGGTGATTGCTAGAGAGGTCGATCAACAACCCTGGTCGGAGCGGTTTTACGCGACAAGCGTGATGGTTACAACCATCATACGACTCCTAGATCGATTAAAAATCTATTTCCCCTCCTACAAATTCCCTTCCCTACCTTAGCAACATAAAAAGTCTGGAACCGAATGAGTTATTGCTTTACCGTAAGGGATATGGCTTAAGAGCGTTGAATAAACAACTTTGAAAATGGCTGAATGTCTCGATATTTTTCTAAGTCCAAACCCCCAATTTTCCCCAATCTCATAGAATTATATGAGATGTCTATTTTTTATGGGAAAATGATTGTGACTGAAAAAATTATTTTCTATAGTCCAGAAATTCAGTCGCAGCAGGCGAGAAATTTAGAAAGAGACAGTAGATTCAAAAGCCACACTGAAAACTATTTTTTCCGCACAACACAGGCACTTTCGAAGAAATCGGGTGATTTACAATCAATTTGAATACTCTTGGAATAAAAATTTACCGGCTCACTCATATTGACACCTGATTTCACTTGAATTAGCGTATGGCCCTAAACACAATGACGTTCAGGTTTCCTGTTCCCAGTCTCATTGTGCTCAGGCCCAATTACCAAAGTATTAAGATTGCCCGCGGTGACTTTGCGTACTACAACACGGAATTGGCGCAGTTACTATTAAACCTCTAACCATTGTAAGACCTCTTACCATTACACATATGTATTATCGACCGTTGCAGGAAACCAAATTGGATAATTATTTTCTGATTAATAATTTTTTTCACAATTTTTTTTACATAGGAAATAAGAATTAAAATGAAAATATAAAAGTAGGCTGATAGTAAATATGTTTTGCAGAATTCAATGGTAAGAGGTTCAATGGTAACTACGCCGATTCCGTGTTGTAGTACGCAAAGTCACCGCGAGCGATCTTAATACTTTGGTGATAGAACCTAAGCACAATGAGACCGAGAACGGAAGTGATATCAGCGTTCAATATGAGTGAGCCGGTCAATTTTCATTTCAGGAGTATTCAAATTTACGCTGTTTTCCAAAACAAATAGCAAAATTCGTGTTCTCGTAATAAAGAACACAGGCGTAGAATTGGTTGTAAACTGCCCGATTTCTTCGAAAGTGGCTGTGTTGTGCGGGAAAAATAGCTTTCATTGTGGTTTTTAAATCTACTGTTTCTTTCTAAATTGTTCGTCTGCTTCGACTGAATTTATGGACTTCAGAAAATAATTTTTTGCAGTTGAAATCGTTGTCCTATAAAAAAGATGAACATTTCACAGGGATCTCGACAAATCACGTCTATTTGGTAAGTAACGCAAACCTGAAAATTAAATGGGTGTCCCTCAGTGACGGGTAAATTGGGGGTTTGGACTTGGAAAAATTTCGAGACATTCGGCCATTTTCAAAGTTGTTTATTCAACGCTCTTAATGGTATAATAATAATAATAAGGCTAATAACTAAGGTTCCTAAAGGCCAGCTGCACCTCCAAGTGGTAGGAGCCGGGAAACGCTGGGAGACCACCACCCAGTAGTGGGAAGCAGCAGGACATCAGCTGGGCCTGTGGAGCATGTTTCGGCTGGGAGCCCCCAGCCGATGACTTTCATAGAAATGCCACAGCAGCGCATCAATTAGTTATCTAAATATGACGAAGAAGTGATGTGCTGCCACTTCGTAGCCCAAGGGTCAACAGACTCGACAGAAAGAGGAATGGTCTTCCATTGAAAATTCATGGAATTGCACCCAGAAATGACAGCAGTTACGGAGATAGATCTCTATGGGAGACGCGAATACGTTGAGTCCAAAAATCTCCTCTCTAAGAAGCATATCAACCGAATAAGATCTGAAGTTGAGGCCACAGAAGCAAACGAACAACAGGAACATGAGGATATTCTGAACCCAGACGTAGGATGAAGTGGACGAAATAAACGAATGAAAATGTTCTTCGCACCTACTTTCAAGCCGAGAAGAGTGCTGGAACAATAAGACGAGAACACCTTCGTCTTTTCTTGGAAACGTGTCCCCACTATGCAGAAAGGGTGAACGAACATCATTTAGTAGGCCAAAAGCGCTCCATTTTTGTTCGCGGATTACTGTCTGAGGTTGAAATAGAAACTATAAGGATGCAAGTATACCATCCACTTGCCTTAAATGGTGAACCTCCTGAAGCTTCAGAAGACGAGGAGATTGTTAATGTTGCAGGCAGAGACGTCGGGACCAATGGGATTGACATCTTTGTGGAAGTCCAGGAGGCAGAAAATCGACAATCTCTGGAATCACAACGGCGAAATGGAAATCCCACCCCGAACACCTACGAGGTACCTGAAAATCTCAAATGTCTCGAGAAGAACTTCGAACGTGCTCTACTTGATTTTAGTGAGGTGGAACCTGCTTTAAGGCATTCGCTGCCAAAACTTAAGATCTTTAAGGCCTTTTTGGCGATAGTAGACCACCTGAGCACAAAAGTGTTGCCTCTATACCAGCGTGAAGATCTATCCATCACGTAGGTACAGACTCTTGTTTTCTGTGCAGCGGTTGCAGCAGTTAGGACTTTAGGGTTGAACAAGACCTCAAAGCATCAACAGCGCCACACGGAAGGGCAAGCATGTTCCGCCATGGAAGCGATGAACTGAAAACGAGGTCAGTAAAGTAAGATGCCAACTGGGCAGGTTTACTCAATATAAAGAGGCAACAGAGCCCAGAGGCTGACCCGTTGCGTGGCAGACATCTTTTGTTTACAAAACGTTGAATATGAAACATCCGATTCGATGTTGGACAAAGTAATTGACATCTTCCAGCAGAGACTGGCTATCCTAACTGCGCGGCTGCGCAGATACAAAAAGTCTAACGCCAGAAAAGAGCAGAATAAGGCTTTTAAGGCAGACGAAAAACCGGTCTACCGTGAAATGGGTAAAGCCCAAGGACAAGATCGGCCGTTCGAAGTTCCAGGAGTGAAAGATGTTGCTAATTACTGGGAGGCTTTTGGGGGGAAATATAACAAGAGAAACTTGAAAGCATCATGGCTTAACCTCGAAAAAAAACGCATGTCCAACATTCTGGAAATGGAGGTAACCAACTTCATAACCTCTGACGTCATCAGAATGTTGAGGAGGGCGAAAAATTGTCGACCACCTGGACCGGATATGGTGCACAACTTTTGGTATAAATACGTTACGTGTGTGCATGGGTCCTTGGCTGGGTGCTATCAGACCATACTTGATCACCCAGATTTGATGTACGTAATTTGAGTCACAGCTTCCAAAGAAGTCAGACGCCCATAGTCCAACGGCCTTCAGGCCAATTGCATGTCTTCCAACGCTCTACAAATGTCTCACAGCAATTATTGGGCATAGACAAGGTCTATGCCCACTGTGAAGCCAATAACGTCCTCACAGAAGAACAAAAAGGCTGCTGTCGTAACTCGCGGGATTGCAAGGATCTGGTAATGGTCGACAGTGTTGTGGTGAAGCAGGCGCAAAAACATCAGCGCAACCTACACATGGCACACATCGACTATAAACAAGCTTTTCCCTCGGTACCCCACGATTACTTGCTTGAGATCCTCAGGTCATACACGATCTGTCCATGACTGATTCCATTACACGGAGAAAAATGGAGAAATAATTTATATGAAGAGTGATGTATTACATTTTAGAGTATTATGGTACTTGTGACAATTGCTCCAGTACAGGTACCCTTTCTAGGCTGTTAAGTTGTAGTTCCTAGAGCACATCATTCCTGTGCCTATAAATAAATGTTTAATGGATAGATCTTAGTTTGATTCGTTTCAATAAAGTACCTTTTG
>JBAGKK010513760.1:0-13772 GCA_037177015.1 Euceroptres primus
TATAATTTTTGTACTTTCATGAACTTCAAATAGTTTCAAATAGATTGACATCAATACTACATCAAAAAAACAAAATTTATTTGTTTAGTTTTGATCACCTTTTCGTACCATCTGAAACACTGTGCGCCAGGGGGGTGGGGGAACTCACGGTCTCCCTCGCCTACATATACAAGTACCAATACAACCAGCTTCAATATGGTGCAACTTTATTGGTATTGGTCCGCCAGAAAAATGCCATTTAAATAGTTTGTAGCGCTTTATGAAAGGTATCTAAAACTGTCTTTAAATATTTATTTTTGTGAAAAAAATTGTTTTGAAAAAGGCTAAAATGGCCCTAGTTCTTTGAGTTTTTGTCCAAAATGGCTGGCTAACAAACTTAACTTGAGATCTGAGCGTCTGAAAATGTGTACCAAAGCGCAATGAGATGCAATAATTTTTTCGAAAGTTATTGCGTTAACAGACAGACATACAGACAGACAGACTGTAATAGCGACATAACCGAGCCTGCAGAAAATCCGGCGAAATAATTAATAAGAAAATCGATAATTGGATACTCGTATGAAAAACTCTCCCCGTTCTGAATATGAAACCGCCTGTCGTGTAGCGTACCGCGATCCCGAAATTGTAATGTCATTCGCTGACTTGCCTATTAGTTGTAAGGGCTAAAGCCTTAATTGACTGTGTGTACAAACGATAAGAGGGGACAAAGAGGTAAGCTGCAGTGTAAAAAGTTGGGTAAAAGATAAAGTGTAAAGTGCCGTAACACTTGGAACCGTGATTCTGGTTTTTCGCAAGTTCCCTCTTTTTTAGACCCGATTGAGGATTCATCGTCCTGTCATTAACATCGATATTTGTTTCGACATCAACTGCGATATTTCCAACACTTCTGCGTTTACGAGGATAGCCCAAAAAGGAACCATCGTCCTAGTCTAGGATCAAGACATTTGGAAGTAACGCCCGCGGATTTAGATGTTGTATTTTTTTGGAACTTGATCTAGTAATATTTGATAGTTATATCAGAGCCAAAGACTGACCAGGTCTGATTCAAGCGCCGCATAGTGGGCTAGATTACATAAAAAATCGGCAAAATTAGACAAATACACGTACCCCAAAATTGGAAGGTGATTTTTAAGTTTTGGAACTTGCTGATTTTAAATCTCAAATCAAAATTTAAAAAAAAATGGCGGACTAGAAGTGACTATTTGCGTTACTAAAATGCAGCAAATTTTTGTGGAAATCGGTAAATTTACGGTTTTGAAGTGACTTATTTAAAATCTCGAATCAAAATTTTGAAAGAACAAAATGGCGGACTGGAAGCGACTCTTTGAGTTACTATAATGCATCTTTTTTTTTGGAAATCTGTAAATTTACTGTTTTAAAGTTACTTATTAAAATTTCGAATCGAAATTATGAAAAAAACAAAATCGCGGATCGGAAGTATTCTTTTGCACTACCCACAAGCAACTTTTTTTAATCAGAAATTAATATTTGTATGTTTTAAAGTTGTTTATCCAAAATATTGAATAAGAAGTACCTCAACTTTATTTTTAAAATATTCTGATTTTTATTCTTCAAAATGTAACAGTATGTTTGTAATAAATTTTAAATATTGTTCGAGCTCATACACACATGTAATATTTATTTATAATTACAATAACTATAAGATAATGTTTCTACCACATATAATCCGTCGAATAGATTTTAAAAATAATCAATCTCAAATTTATATATACTACACACTATACACACTACGCAGTTGTCAACCTAAAAAGAAATTTCACATCTAATTATCCTACTGAGCCTATGTATGAGTACAATTATTTTAAATAATTAAAAAGCATGCAAACCTGTGAACTTGTATAAAAGGAGCCTAGAAAAGTGTAACCTCTTTTAAATCCAGAAGAATAATCATGGGAATAAAAACAATCAATCTTTTTTAATAACAAACCAATAAGTCGAATGAGGGATGATTAATCAGAATTTTCATCGTTGTCGTCAGAAGTAGCGGATTATGATTCGTCAGTAGATTTTTGGCATCACTGCGAATCGAAAAATTTTCGGATAATGCTACAGCATTTAGCTCCTCCAAAATCTCGAGTTGGGCATCTAAACTCAATTAAAATTTATCTTCAATTATTCAGAAAATATCCTGGTAAGTGTAATCCATGTCACGTGAGCCTGAAATAAAACAAAAATGATAAACATACACTACAAAAATAATGTTTTAATAAAAAAAATTTTAATCTACATGAAAATCATGAAATCAATTATTGCAATCCTCTGAAGGCCCGTTACATGACTTATGAGTCATTACGAACAGACCGTGCGTGACACGTCATGCGATTTTCGGTTTCAAAATCCAGGTTTGCAGCATAACGTAGAAAATTTCTATCGCTTTTTGAAACATAATAACATTTTCAATACTTTACAATGTAAAAAGTCTGGGATCTTCTGAGATCATAACTATTTTTATACTTTTTTCAGGTTTTTTAATTAACACGCTTGCTTGGACTGTACACATTCAACACTCTTTAAAACATACAATGTAGGGAATTTTCAACCATTTTTTATATAAAAGTAATCTACATGCCTTCCAAATTATTGTCCATTAAACCGTTTTTAAATCGGCAGCGTGGAACAGAAAATATTTCACTTCGCGCGAGTCGAATATTTTGAAGCACGAAAGCGCTGCGCACCTCATTCGAAAAAGGTTAAGTTCAGACTGTCGTCAGTTAAACAGTGCGAGGGCTAGAAACCGGTTTTTCTAACATAGAGTGCAAAAACACCTATTGTATGAAATACAATATATAAAAATCCAGAAGGAGATAACTCACTTTTTGGGTTTAGCCGATTTTTTATGTCATCCAGCCCACTGTGCGCTGTTTCGATCCAAAATTTCTATCGTCCGTCGCTGGCAAAAGTTGATTATATTTTAATGTAACATTTTATACGGGAGATTTTTACTAATAAATATTATATGCCATAATAATTGTTTCACATAATGACGCCCAACGGGTTGTAAATTCAAATACATAAGCAAACTCTAGAAACTGAGAATTGAAAATTAAGTCGAGTGTAAATATGAATGGCAGAACAGTACGATCATTGCCCTTATTGTCAAGGGCAAGAAGTACGTCAAACTTATGTAGTGAAAATAACTTTGAGATCGAAATGCTACAACTTAAATTCGAAGGTTTCCGCTTCGAATTGCAACAAATAAGAAATATTACTCAAGCAGAATCCGTTATCGCTCCAATAAAATTGCCATTTAAAAATGAAGATTTCGATAACGCTCGTGACTTTATAACTAATTTAGAGTCGTATCTTGCTCTAAGAAAATGATTGGAATAAGATTTATATATTTGAAATCAATTCGCGGTTGATATACGTAGTGCCACCTACAGGCAATGTTCTAACTATATCCTTGCGGGCCTACATGCAATCCAATCGCTCGTGAATACTCTTACCGTTCGGATCATTTATTGAAGAATTCGCAGTTTGTATCAATAAACCTAAAGTTAATCGGATCTTACGTCTTTTTACTGAGTTCACACATCCCATATACCTCCGGTTTTAACCAAAATTAACCGTTGAATATGAACAAATAATTATTGAAAACGCGTTGGAGGGTCGAGCCAAAATCTGGTGTAATGCTAAAAAAATTGAATTTGAAAACTACAAAAAATTTTGCAAAAGCTTCCTTGAGGAAGCTTTTTTATTAAGATTAAAGCAGATGATGTAAGTTTGACGTGCCTCCTAAACACGGGTAGCGAACTGACGGGTCTAAATCTAGAAATATACAAGAAAATAAAAGACAAAGTTCAGGTGGACGTACTGCCAATATCGAACTGTACCAATAACTGGGGCGTTTAGTAAAAAAATCATGTAAAGTAAAACAAAAAGCACAAAAAAATTGAAGTAGGAGACTTAAACGTGCTAACAAGATTAGTTATAATCCCTAATTTAAACTACAAAATAATATTAGGAACTGACTGGCTTAAGAAAAACAAAGCTATAAAAAATAACAATTGATGGAAGTTTGATCGACCTATTTAAGGGAACATGTAAAGTTATATATGCCTGTTGCTTAAAATTGAGGATCCTCCGTAGTGAAATAAACCCCGAGGTTACAAAAAACTAGTTAAAAATAGCACATATACACAATTTTCAGCAAAATCGGAATCGTAGACTACAATATGAATCGGGGGATAGTCGAAGTCAAGGTGATCCAAATAGTTGTCCACAAACGGAAAAAATAAAATAGACGAATATAGACGAGAATTTCCTCAAAAAAGTAGAAAAGATTTTGTTGCCGAATTATAACATGCAATGACGATCAAAAAGAAAAAATTTTTGCGCTAATAATAAAAAATTACACGGATAAACCAGATATTTATGAACACAAAATAAGCGTAAAAGTCAGAGATTTAGTTGTTCGTAAAACGTGCCCGGTACCGATTAAATACGAGCATAAAGTGAGGAATGAAATAAACTCCCTGATTGAAGAGCGAATCCTTGAAATGGCGATCAGTCCGTTCTGCAATCCGCTGCGAATTGTCTATAAAAAATCGGGAGAAATCCGACTTTGTATCGACACGAGATTTACAAATAAAATAACTGCACATGAACATGAGAGGCCACCTTGCATCAATACTATCTTACAAAAGTTTGAAGGGTGTAAATATTTTACTACAACTGACCTTACACAAGGATACTTTCAAATTCTGTTAGAAGAAAAGTCCCGGAAATATACAGCCTTCATATTTGAGGGAATACAGTATCAATTCAATTGTGTTCCGGCTGGGCTAAAAACCGCCGGTTGTGAATTCATAAGAGCTATGAATCGCGCATTTTCCGATGATATAAAGCAGTTCGTAACAAGATATGTGGACGATGCGATAGTCGCATCAAAAACGTTTGAAGAGGACATTGAGCATCTCGATAAGTTTTTACAAAAAATAATAAACACCGGTTTTACTATAAAATTGAGTAAGTCCGTTTTTTGCCAACAAAAAGTGCACTATCTGGGTTTCATTCTGTCACCAGAGGGAGTCATGCGTGGCGAAGAAAAGGTGCAAGCCATTAGGAATATCCCTCCTACAAAAAATCTAAAAGAATTGCCAGTATATCGGGCATTTCTGCGATTTTATATCAAATAGATGATAGCAACGAGCAAAGAATAATCGCCGTAAATAACAGATGCCTCATAGAATATGGAAAAAAGTCACTGAATTGGAAATGTTAGCAATAATTTGTGGAATCACGAAATATGAAAGAAACCTTTTGGGCAATCAATTCATTATTCCGACAGACCACCAAGCGCTGACATTCCTCTTGCATACATCTTCAAAACGGCATGTCATAGCCTTCCTGACAAAACGAGTTGAAAATTATGGTATGGTATGGTTATAAAAATTCAGTGTTGCGCTTTAAAAGAAAAAAGATCAGAAGCAGAAATTAAAATTGCGAAGATGTTAAAAAGCATCGAAAGTTTACAAAAAGACGATGAAGAAATCAAAGCGTTGCGTAAGAAAGGTGAAACAGCCGCGGGAATGGGCATAGAGATAGTAAGCAATTTAGTTTTTATCAAGCATAGAGATTATGGGGGATGGAAATTAATCGCACCAAAACATATTAGGTTTGAATTAGTTACAGCGGCAAACGAAGAAAAGGGCACTGTGGGGTATATAAAACATCAATGTACCTAAAAGAACATTTTTATAGGAGAGGTATTAGTCGGGACGTAAAAAAAATTTTAAAATGTCGCGATTTATACCAGCGCGTCAAATACTCAAATATTACAATGGAAGGAAAACACCAACGCATATTTCCTGATAAACCAGGGAAATTAATATCCGTTGACTTTTATGGGCCCCTTCCGGTATCGGATTACAAAGTGCAATTTATTTTTGTCCTAATAGTCACATCCCATGACGTTACCTGATTAATCATTTATAAACATAATCATTACGAATATTCAGTTCAATACTTTATTGTAAAATTGTGTCATTCAAGGACATATGGGGACGACAATCACTAATCTACTCTCAGAATGGTAGCTTGTAACCTACAAGCATGTTATCTAGGCTTGAACCTTTTACCTTGCACATTGCAACCCACTTAAAAGAAATAGAAAGCAAGATGCCAGAGTTCTCAGTATCTTTTAAACTCAAGTAGTTGGGTCCGATAACACAACTATCACCTAATGTACTCAGAGACCGATACCACAATTATCTCTACACTCTGGGACAAATACGCAAACTGGAAGAACCCGAAAATCTCACCACGTTTAGTCACCAGGAGAAGATAACATCATAAATTTGCTGGCATGTATAAAAAGTGCCAGAAACAATAGAAGCCAGTTCAGTCGTCTTAAATCTGCGATACCTGCAGTTTCGGTCATGTGTGAAAACCAGAAAGAGTCTTTGAAAGCCAGTTACTCAGTCCAAAGTCACTCAGTCTTCTTTAAATTAACGTTACCTGCAGTTTCAATTGCACGAGAAAACAAGTGTGAATCCTTCCAAGCAGTTACCCTGTTCAAATCACCTTGCAGCAACTTACCAGGATATATCCGGTTAAAGTCGAGACCCGATATCACCGAGCTGCAAATCAGTCGATCTCTAAAAAGGGCACTAATTTTTTAGACCTTTTTCTGTAAGTACTTCGCAAACTAGCATAATAAAGTCGATTGTCAATCTTTTTGTAAATCTGTGTCTTTTCAAATATATTTGTAAACCATCGATTGCATTTTTAATGAATTCAACTTTTATTGTATTTTTGTTAGCATTTTCATTGACATCCACATCCCCGTTTGAGATATTTAATTAGAACTCAAACAAAACGAGGAATTAGGTAATTGAAGGGTGTTTTTTGTTAGTTGTGACATAACATAATCGACGTATTTTCAAAATACGTAACCTTGTATCTGTTACAAAGAGCAACCACCAAAGCTTATGTAAACAAATTTTTTAATGATTATATAATTAAACACGGGAAATCCGAAGCGATTCTGGCAGATAATGGCACACAATTTAAATCACAAAAATGAAAAACGACCCTGCAAGACGTAAAAATCTCGGTTAAATTCTCATCCGTAAGGCATTCTAAATTCAATCCGGTAGATAGGCAAATGAGAGAATTGAGCAGATTTTCTCGCCTATTCTGTTCCGAAAAACATGCCGGATTGACGGCTTGCACACAACAAAATACACACTGTGTGAATTACATTTTGGTAAATGTCCACCCGACTTCATTATAAAAACTAATAAAATTTCCGGAAGAAAAACAAATACCAAAAGAAATAAAAATATAGCCAGTAAATAAAAATATGAGAAAATCAGCAAGAAATCAAGAAAAACAGCAGAAAAAAATCTCGAAAATTCCGCTAGTAATAGGCGACCAGGTTTTGATAAGAACTCCAGTACTTTCAGACAAAGATAAAAGGAGATATCACAAATTTTTTTAGATTTTCATGGGACCTCATACGGTAAAAAAAATAGTGGCAAAAAATGCCTATGAATTGTATGATGAGGAAGAACGTAAAATAAAAGGCACTTTTAATCGAGATAACCTTCGAAAATATTTTGCTTAAGAAAATCAGGTTTTCAAATCGTAGCATTAGGACAGAAAAAAAATTGTCGAGGCGATACTGAAAATCAGCGAAGTGTGTGTATAGCGATAAAATGTAAATACTTCAATCATGTAGTGAATTCTTGTCTAGAAATCGAGAGAAACAGCATAAGAAACAAAACGGAATATTTTCGAAAATTGTTCCAAACTCTTGTCACAATTTTCGAAGAAGGGGTTACGTAATAGTGACATTACTGGGCCTGCGAAAAAACCGTCGAAATAATTAATAAAAAAAGCGATAGATGGAAACTGGTAGGAAAACCTCTCCCCTCTCTGAATATGAAACCGCCTGCCATGTAGCGTACCGCGATCCCGAAAATGTAATGTCATTCGCTGACTTGCCTATTAGTTGTAAGGGCTAAAGCCTTAATTGACAGTGTGTACAAACGATAAGAGGGGACAAAGAGGTAAGCTGCAGTGTAAAAAGTTGGGTAAAAGATAAAGTGTAAAGTGCCGTAACACTTGGAACCGTGATTCTGGTTTTTCGCAAGTTCCCTTTCTTTTTAGACTCGATTGAGGATCCACCTGCCGCAAACGCTAATCTTACCATAGAGGCAAAGGTATCTTTGACTGTGGTTAAACCGCGAAAACAGCGTTGTTTAATCGTCCTGCTAATAACATCGATATTTGTTTCGACATCAACTGCGATATTCCCAACACCGCTGCGTTTGCGTGGATAGCCCAAAAAGGAACCATCGCCCTAGTCTAGGATCAAGACATTTGTAAGTAACGCCCGCGAATTTAGATCTTGTATTTCTTAGATATTATATTTTTTTAATTTTTTAATTTTTATTTTTATTTGGTTATTTTTACTAATAAATATTATATACCATAAGAATTGTGTTACAAGAGAGAACGACGCGAGTTACGAAGAAAATGCAAGAAGCGCAAATTTCTCGCCTGAAGGAGCTCTATAAAATTTTGTTCATGCGTTTTCCTCTATCTCTTGTGATTCTTGAGTGAAAGTCACTTTTATACCATGTAGAATTCGAATACTGGGACAAAAAACAGAATGTGGGTTAAAAAAACGAAAATTTTGATTTTATAAGAGAACGACGCGAGATACGAAAACAATGTTCGAAAAAAATTTGTTCTCCCCATGGAGCCCTATAAAACTGTGAAGAGGATTTTTCGATATTTTGTTTTTTAATCGAAAAAAATGCAATTTTTCAATTTTTAGAATAAAACTTTACGATTTGGACAAAATAATGGATTAAATAAATATGTGAATTAAGGATCTGATAGTTGCAGTTTTGGTCCAATATGGCTGGCTAACGAACTTGACCTGAGATTTAAGCATCTGAAAAAGTGTACCGAAGCGCAATGAGATGCGATAGTTTTTCGAAAGTTATCGCGTTATAAGACATACAGGCATACAGACAGACATACAGACAGGTATTCCAAAAAACTGGAAGTCTCAAAACATCGACATCTGCAAAAAACGGGAGGCAGATCAAATTTCACACAAATCTAATACACTCTCATAGTGATGAGAATGTAAAAATAGAGTAACTGGGTTGAAAAAAGAAAATTTGGATTTTATAAGAAAACGACGCGAGATATGAAAAAACCGTAGTAGAGCAAATTTGTGCTCCCCATGGAGCTCTATAAAATTGTGTAGAGGATTTTCCGCTATTTTGTTTTTTTTTAATCGAAATAAGTGCAATTTATAAATATAAATATGTAAATCAAGGATGTGTTTGATGCAGCTTTCTGAGGAATATGTAGGCACGTTGGAGTGAACGTGTGATGAGAATGTGCGTAACTTTAGTATGCAGATTTTTCAATTTCCTCTAAAATTAATTTAAAAAATTTTTTTAAGGATCTTATTTGGTATAACTTTGTTAATATTGGTCCACAGGAAAAATGTTATGTAGACGGTTTGTAGAGCTTTATGAAAACTATCCAGAACTGTCTTTAAACATTTATTTTTCACAAAAGATTGCTTTAAAAAAGTCAAAAATGGCCCTAGTTTTTTTAATTTTGGTCTAGTATGTCTGCCTAACAAACTTGACCTGAGATTTGAGCATCTAAAAAAGCTCTAATTGCAGAGCATCTAAAGCGCAATGAGGTGCGATATTTTTTTTTAAAGTTATCGCGTTAACAGACTTACAGTCATGCAGACAAACAGACATACAGACAAACACACAGTGGTTCAGGAATGGATTTTCGCGGAAGGATTAAGCTGCAGGTCGCAATTCTCAACCGATTCACTTTTTGGTTTTTTTTAATTATTCAACACAAAATTCCTAACAAACGTAAGGTTGCCGATTTTTTATTTTGTTTATATGTATACAATGCGGTTTAAAGATTTTAGCAAGGACCAAGAGCTGCGAGCAAAACTTTCCGAAAGTGCGCATCTTAATCGTGGTTCCCACCACTAAAATTTTGCCACTCAAGTGAAACGTCACACTTCCCAATCCAATAGAAATTAATATTTTCCTACTCTTAAATAACTGTACACCTTCCGCATTTATTTAAAGCCAATAAAATAATAAGACATTCCCTACTTTTATAATCCCTATTTCTTCTAATATCCACATCGATAACATTTCCCACCATTTATTGCCTCCCATCACTTTTTCCGAAATTCCCCGCACCATAATTCAGTTTCTTAAAAATCTGGCAGCCCAATAAACAATTAAAATATCCCCTACTGCTGAAACGCCCATCTTTAATATATACCAATTGGCTTTCGCCACTCCCAAAATTACGCATTTTTAGTTACCAGACCATCTTACTCCTGCTGACCTTAAATTTCGGCTATAAAAACCCGTGCATCGCCAGCAGAAGCATCTCTTCGTTTCAAACTGTGTATGTAAGAACTCACCTTAGTTCTTAGAACACGGGAGTCCCGTCATTCTCTTCGATTAACACTTAGCTATCCTTGCATAAAGAAAACCGGTAATAAAAGGCGTTTCCACCGAAGCAGAGTTTCTCACCGAAGAAACTAACAGTAAGGTGAATCGTTCTAAACCACGTAAAGTAATGTAAAGTAGTGGAAGTGAATTGACGTATTTAATATTTTTTGTAACCTTCAAAATAAAGACAATTTTGGGAACTGTGTCATCGGTAATAGAACGTTAATCCATTAAGGCCCAGGCAAAAAGTGGGGCAGATAACATCAAACTAACTTTTCAATTCATAGCATAATGGAAAAATAAAATATACGTGTTTTTTCTTGTGTCATTTGCAATTGTTTATAAAAAATTATTCAAACAATTTATACTAAAACTCATTTTTTTTAAAAACTGACTGCACCAATCGATGCGACGGGAAGAATGATGAAGAAAACATATATAACATTTCTTAGTCAGACTTGAGTTTGTTAGTATAAAACGGTCATAAACAATTACATGATGGAGAGTGAAGGTGACTATGTCAAGTCCTAAGCAAAACCCCGATTAAGATAGCATCAAACTAATTATTGCATCCATAGCAAAATAAAAAAATAAAATATACCTATTTTTTCTTATGTCATTTGCAATTGTTTATGAAAAATTATTTAAACAAATTATATTGAAAGTCATTATTCTGAAAAACTGAATGCGTCAATCGATTTTGCGGGAAAAATGATGAAAAAAACCTATATAACATTTTTTTGTCACAGCTAAATTTGTTAGAGTAAATTCTTTCTTTTAACATATACAGTACACTCCCGCTAACTGCAATCTCCGTATTTTCCACTTTTTTCCTCTTCTCCACACGTATTTTGACGCAAATTCCATTGTGTCTCCCACTTGAGCGACTGCGAGCGGCTGCGAGACTCTACGCTTGTCCCAAAGTGCGAGCTCCAACACAGCGTGGTTATACGACGGAGCAGAGTGGGTGTACTCAATAAGTGCCGAATTCTTGGAATTTTACTCCCCTACAGCCCCGTCAGACTAGCAGTTACCGGGAGTGTACTGTATATGTAAAAAAAAACGAATTTATTCTAACAAATTTAACTATGACAAAAAAATGTTATATACATTTTTTTCATCATTTTTCCCGCAGAATCGATTGGCGCATTCAGTTTTTCAAAACAATGACTTTCAGTATAATTTTTTAAAATAATTTTTTATAAACCATTGCAAATGACATGAGCAAAAATAGGTATATTTTATTTTTTCATTTTGCTATGGATGCAATAATTAGTTTGATGCTATCTGACTCGGATTTTGCTTGGGACTTGACTTAGTCACTTTCACTCTCCATCATGCAATTGTTTATGACTGTTTTATACTAACAAACTGAAGTCTGACTAAGAAATGTTATAAATGTTTTCTTCATCATTCTTCCTGTAGAATCGATTGGTGTAGTAAGTTTTTAAAATGATGAGTTTTAGTATAAATTGTTTAAATAATTTTTTATAAACAATTGCAAATGACAAAAGAAAAATATTTATATTTTATTTTTCCATTATGCTATGAATGGCATAGTTAGTTTGATGCTATTTTCCCCAGTTTATGCCTGGGCTTTAGTGGGTTAATACGATCTCTTCAGCGTGAACCGAACCCCGAACCAACCTCACGCAAGTATAAGTTGTATTCTTAATTAAAAGGTAATGATAAAATATAAACATTATACCACCTACTGCAATTTTACCATACTTCTTTCTACTCATTTCTTCGAAAATTGTGTCATAACGGATCCCATAGATTCGACGAAGCAACGTACCCACAACAATAAATTATAACAAGTCTTACCAACTTGTTTTGAAAAAAAGCAACATCTCCGAAGCGTAATAATTATCTTATCCACGAGGCACGATCTCGCCGAATAAACGGAAGGCTGCGTTTAGCGAGTACCACCTTCAGTGACACTCATCGCGCCTCCGAATTTAAAATTCTTTTAAAACAAGCCTATTCCAAAATACCCTCAGTATTCTGACTACGAAACGTGACAATTGAACGTTAATAATTGGTTTTATAATTAAAATGATTATTATTAAAAATATTCATAAACAAATTCGCATGTTTAATTCTTTTTCAGAGTTAATTATTTTTTAAAGATAAAAATCAAACGGAGTTTAGAGCCTTATGATATCTAATCCAGAATCTTTGTAAAAATTAATATTTATAATTTTTACAAACAAATTTACTTAACAAACCTCATTATCATCATTTTAACTTGAAAAAATCTTACTATAATTAATAATGTGGCATTATTTATGATTATAAAATTCCACACAATTCCTAATGTCTATGCATATTTATTTATAACAATTGCAAATAATTTTTTACAATGTTCGAGTACCTGGCACTTATATCAGCATATCTATTGCAGTAAGTGATTGACAAAACATTATATATTTCTCACAAGACTGCATACTAATGATTATTGTTAACGTATTTTGTTACTAACAATAACAAGTAATAACTAAATGTACAAATTATTACCCCTGTGGAATTTTATAATCATAAACAATGTTATATTATTATTAATATTAAAGTTTTTCCGAGCGAAAATGATGATCTTGAAGTTTGCTAATGTAATTAGTTTATAAAAATTATAAATATTAATTTTTTACAAAGATTCCGCATTAGATATCGTAAAGCTTTAATCTCCGTTTGATTTTCATCTTAAAAAAGTAATTTGCTCTGAAAAAGAATTAAACATACGCATTTGTTTATGCATATTTTTAATAGTAATCATTTTGATTGTGAAACCAATTATTTACATTTAATTAGTATTTTTGATTGAATTTTTAACAATATTACGTTCATTTGCATTGTTTACAATCCATTAAAAATATAACACTTCGATTTTGCAATTTTTTCCGATATCTTTATTAATATAATATTTTTCAAATGAACAAAATTAAAAATCAGCAACGTTAAATTTGTTAGGAATTTTATACTGAGTAATTTAAAAAAAACAAAAAGTAAATCGGTTGAGAATTGCGACCTGCAGCTTAATCCTTCCGCGAAAATCCATTCCTGAACCACTGTGAGACATACAGACTAGGCTGGGGCGAAAAACCAACATTGTGCGTCCAGGAAACGCCTGGGTGCGGAAAAATGGTCCAGTCCAATCCGAAACTCAGCGCACTTTGAAATTTTGAAATCGGATAATATCTTCAGCCTGTTCTTTGAGGGTGAAATCTCGAAATTTCACTAAAAAACACTAAAATTTAAGGTTTTGCAAAAATGGGCTTAAAA
>JBAGKK010513771.1:0-13771 GCA_037177015.1 Euceroptres primus
TGTGATCAAGTTTCGTCTGCTTCGAATGAACTCAGACGTCAGATTTTCGATCTCTCTTCTTCTGGATTATGTCTTCCTAATATTTCACTTCGATGCCGTTTACCACAATAAATGACCAAATTCTTATTATAATAAGAAATAATAGAGTCTTAGAATTTCGCGTTGAGTCTAAGAGTTCGTCAAAAGTGTCGGTGCCGTGCAGAAGATATATTTTTGTCAAGTGTGGCTTCTTCTATCGACCATCTCTTTCTAAATTTTTGTCTGCTTCCTCGGAATTTATGGAATACTTTTAGACGAAACTTTGTCCCATCTACAATTAACAAAATTTTATCGACTGCGAGATCATTACAGTACGCATATGTATAATTTAATTTCATGTCAATAAAAATTAAAATTAAATATACGTATTTTCCAGTTCCGAAAAAATTGGGGGTTTGGACTTAGAAAAATTTCAGAGCCAGTCGGCCATTTTCAAAGTCGTTTATCCAATACCCTTAAAATCAGGTGTTTCTTTGTGAATTTTTGAAAAATAAAGTATTAAGGCAACCTTTTTAAAACTTTTAGGATATATTTGTGCACATTTTAGACATGAAAAAACTTTACTTAGAGTTAAAAATTATTGATTTAGGAAGAGGTGTGCGGACATCTCTCGGCCGTCTCGCTGTCGGAGGTGGTGAATTTGTGTACACTCTAGCGCTTCCAATTTTTATATGAAATAAAAAATTCCAGAAGTTGTTTATTTTTAATGAAATTACGCTGTCAATGAACTAAAGAAACAAAAAAAAGTTAAAAATTACGAAAATAGTGGAACTCCAAAGAAAAAGTTTCAATTTTTATCAAAAATTTTCGTTTTTTTTCTGCAAAAAAAAATGTTTCATTTTTTTAGTTCATCGACAGCATAACTTCCTACGAATAAGGGAATTCTGGATTTTATAATTCAGATAAAAACTTGAGGCGCTAGAGTGTATACAATTTCACCACCTCCCGACGAGACGGTCGGAAGATGTCCGCACGTCTCTTTATAAATCAACAATTTTTAATTCTAAATACATTTTTTTTATTTTTAAAATGTGCACAAATATATCCTAAAAGTTCTAAAAAGGTTGCCTTAATACTTTATTTTTCAAAAATTTACAAAAAAAAACACCTGATTTTAGGCGTCCTAAACCACGTTGCCTCCTTAAAAAATAACAACTATCCGATCAATGTGATTAAAAAAACGAATTAACAAAAGACTCACTACTATTAAAAACAACAATCTAAACAATTCTGGCAACAGAAACTTAGACAATTTGATGTGTCACTGACTCTTTCTTCTTCATTTTTCGACGACACATTCTCAGCACTACTGAAAATCGCTACATCAGATCCCATGTAGGAACTTTCAAGGACTCCTTAAAGAATTCCACGCAGTATCCCACGTAAGATCCTCCGTGGAGGCCTTTAAGGAGCCCGTAAGACGTCATACGACAAACCTGTAGGAATTTTGTTCAGGTAATGTTGAAGGTTCTCACGTAGGATTCTGCATGCATCCCTACAAGATTTTCTTAAAAAATGCAAGTGCTGCGCAGTAGATTTCTATAGCAGATGCAGCTACGCAGTAGTTTTTGTAGACTTTCGTGATTACCCAGTAGTATAGTTATAATTGCCTAGTAATTTTTTTCTGCATAAAAAAATTGACATAGAAAAAGATAAGGGAACCCATATAGGTTCCTTGAACATTTCCTGAACCAAATCCCTACAGGTTTGACTACGGCGTCTGACGGGATGCTTAAAGGCGTCTACGTAGGATCATACGTGGAATTCTTTAAGGAACCGTTGAAAGTTCCTACAAGGGATCTTATGTAGGAATTTTCAGTAGGGGGTGATCCCAGCTAAAAAAATGTATTCAAAAGAATTGACAAGAATAGACATTCTGAACTCGTTTGAATTCCGTTATGCGATCCGAGGATTAGAATTCAATAGAATTGGCACGAATTCAGATCGCACATAACCAATTCGCTTCGTCGATACGAATTGAAAAGAATTGAAAAGGATTAGGAAAGAGAGGTTCGAATTTTGATCTAGTGAAAAGTAGCATATAAAAAGTTTATTCTAATAATAATTGGCTGCGATTTCTTTATATGCTCTGCAAAACGTATGTTATATTCGGTGAGCAGACGAGAATAATGACCTAATGAAGGCGATCAAGTAGTGCATTGAAATAATCCGCACACCGCGCCCAAAAATCTCTGGAATTTGATTCAATAAAGCAGTATTCTCAAGTAGTACGAAAATTCACATAGGAACATTAGATAAAATAATTTTGATCACGATGTCTATAAATTTTTAGATTATAAAAAAACTAAATACTTCTTGACTTCAAGCGGAAGGAATATAACCTATAAACTGCATGATTTTGATTGCATGAAACTTTTCGTTTTTGACTATCGGAATATGCCATGTTCACAAAATTGCGGCTTATTTTTCATATCCTTTATCTGAATTACTTACACATTTGATATTAAACAATAAAAGAACGCCACAGATTTTTAGTACGCGTGCTAGAATTATTTGTTAAAGTTCCGAAATGTCGCGCTGCGGAAACAGCAATGAAGCAAGAAAGAGACAGCGCTGATGTCTTAAAAATTTTTAAGTTCTACTTTCGTCAAATTAATCTTTTAAAAACGTGTTTTAGCACTTTAATAAGTATTGGTAAGCTGCAATTTTTAAAAATAAACTGTTTCGAAGTGAAATTCCGTAAAGAAATTATAGGAATAGATTTGAATACACTCGAATTGAAGTTAATTTTTTTCAGTCGATTTTAAAAGAATTCAATATTCCTTCGTGTTGCATGTAAAAGGCTCGGATTTATTCCATTTCTTATTTCAGAATTAAAAGGAATTCAAATTGTACTTGGTTAAGCAGAATTAAAGTAAAATAAACAGTAATTCAGATGAATTCGAGCCCACGGATTCAAAAGAATTGATCGAGTTCGGCTCATGCTTCAAATTCTCACGAATAAAGATTGAGAATTCCAATTCCGCTCTGTAGAATTGCGAAGAATTGGCGTTGAGCAACAATTCGCGTTTCCTGCATAACAGGATTCAGAAGATTCTCTCTGAATTCTTTTTAATTCTTTTCAATAAAATTCTTTTTACTGGGGTTCCCAGGCACAGTGTAATGTAAATCAGAGGATTGCATGTCATAAACCAGGGATTTGCATGTCCGATTTTTAGTTCCCCTAATTTCAACTTTCGCATGAGGATGCGAAATAATGTGTCGTCGATATATCTCCCGAGTGCCATGCCTCTGTTCTTTTTACACTAGACTAGAATATTGCATGTGCAGAGGTTTGATCCCTCTCACATGAAATTTTTTTCTCTGGATGTTTATTTATGCAGGTGCGACATACGCGTTAAAAATAAAAAGCGTATAACATGTTATTTTTTAAATTTCAAAAAATGTGTGCAAAAGGCCATTTAAATCGGTCAGTCTTATAGCAACGCGAATCGCTCTTGAAGTTTTAATGGTAGACGAACCTGCAAAACACGTGATTTCGAGAATTAAAATTCTCATGTAATTGTCTTATGCTTTTCTCTTGCATTCAGAATGGTAAGTAAAATATTTATGTCCATTTATAGTAACTGGAACAATACATTAAGTGTCATGAAGCTGAGGTATTTTAAGCCAATATGTCAGAAACTTACATTTAGGTGTTATCACGTCCGCGTGACGATGATAATAATAATAATAATAATAATAATAATCATAATAGCAATGTGATGAATATAATATTAATCACAATTCAGGAGTAGAGATTAGAGTGAATCGAAAATCCAGTTTTTCATGATTTGGAAAAGTTGCGGAAAAGTTGTGAAATCATGCCAAATAAAAGTACAAAAAGTTTCAGTCCTTTTCAGTCTTTTCAGTCCCTTTTAAATGCCTTTTCATACAGGGTCAAAATCTGAGTCGCAACAACCTTAGCTACGTCCAGAAAAGGGGCTTTAGGAGAAAGTTCTTTCATGCGTGTTATTGAACTTTTCGTCAAAATAGGCCAGAAGGACATCCTTCAACGTCGGCAGTTGACTGTCCGGCAAACTCCGTGGAGTGCCAAGTACAGGGCACGTAAAAGAATATCGTGTGGGTGTCATTATGCTGACCAGGAGCCACAGACTAAGGAAAACCCTCAGCGAAGTTTAGAAGAAATAGACTAGTGTGTTGAGAATAAACGATGAAGCGAGACAAGTAGGAACAAGTCAAAACGAGTTGAAATGAGACACACGCGCCAGTCAAAATAACGAAGCTAGCGTAGGAACGGGACGGCCGGCGGGCGACGCGCAGTAGCGGGAGGGGCGAGGCGGCGAAGTCGGGAGGGGGAAGGCGTCGGCGCAGGGGTGGGGTGGGGGTCCCTAACCCCCCACTTCACCTCCACTACACTATTTCTTAGTCCCTAACTCGTTGCGGCGCTTACCTAGGTATATGCCGTATTTGCTACAATTCACTAAAATTGCACATTTTCCACCATTTTTCTGCTTGATTTTCGGGGCCTAAATGAAAATCTCGGTTCGATCAATCGCTTTCATGGTATGTCGAGACACATTTTATGACCCCTCGAATTCAAATATTACCATACCGACCTTCGGGTCGCCGTGCAAAGCTACGAGCAAAGTTGCATGTTTTCATGAAAATTTCAAAATTTCAATGGCACTGCGGGGATAGTAAATATTACCCATCGGACTGAAACTTTTTGTACTTTCATTAGGCATGGTTTCACAAATTTTCCGCATCCCCCATCATCCAAAACATGAAAAACTGGATTTTCGATACACTCTAGTAGAGATAGCAGTCTGACTATTTTAAGAGTGGATTGAAAATTTTAAAGTGAAATTCGTGTTAGACGCAAAATAATGTGCGACATAGTAGATATTCTATGAACTTTAATTATAAGAAAACGAATTGGATCTGTCATTTTCTGATAATAACTTGTATGGGTTTACCCTTAGGAAACATATCTTCGAAAACCTGAAATGTAAAAGGGTGACCAGAAAAAAAACTGGAAACTGCAGGGGAGTACCATCGAAGATCGGACGCTGAAAGGGGATACTGGATATAACCGGTTAATGCGTAGGCGAGCCCCCAGGAATTGCAGCTCTATATTTATCGGAAACCCTGGAATTTAAACATTGGCGCCGACTTACTGGCGCCACGTTGTATTGATCAAGGAGGTATTTTCCACAGCTACCCTTCACGTATAAAAGGATGCATCTGAGGATCCAGGAGCACCCTTGGGTTGCCTTTTGGACTACAAAAATCGCATATGTTCTGTTTAAATTATTCCGCACCTTTCCTGTGACGTTCTTCTTCTTCAAGTGTCTGTGCCCAGAGTCAGTTGATTACATATTTGAGGAATTACCTTGCCTGTGCCGGAAATCAGTTGAAAACATATTTGAAGAATTACCTTGCCTATGCCGGCAAAAATTTGTTACATTTTTGAAGAATTACCTTGCCTTCGCCGACAATCAGTTGGTTACATATATGAGGAATTACCTTGCCTGCATCCGGATTCCTGCAGTTCTGGTTGAACTATAGCTCGAAGGGAGCAAAGCTGCATACGTTTACCCTGGGGAACCAGCCAACCGAAACCTGTCTATTCTTATTTCCCCTCCTGATTTCTTCCCTATTTCTGAGTAATCATTAGTTCTTATTCTCAGGTACTATCAGAGGTATACCCTGGGGTCTAAAGTCGTTACTTCGGGAGGCAATTAAAGATCAAATTTTCATATTTCCAAAAAGGAAGGGTTTTGAGATTAAATATAACTGGAGCCAAATTATCTATTTTTTCAACGTCAACAAGTTCAGTAAATTTATCAAGTGAAGCTGTCTCTATTTCAGTGAGTTTGTGTCAATGTTGGAATTCTAAAATACCTTTATATGTAATATTTAGTAAAATATACTTATTGATGTTGTGTGATGTGGCAGTTTTTAACTGTACGATCTGTAAACAGCTCTTCTCCTACTCGTTGACACTTTTATCGAAAAATGCTGGACAAGAAGCAACCTAGATTTTAAAGACATTAGAAATCATGATTAAGGATTCGCTTTTTAGAATCGGGTTAGGGTTTGCAGAAAAAAAAATGATCAGACCTACGAGGGCAAATCAAGTTTAATCTGAGATTAAACTAATGCTCTTTCTTTCATATATTTCTTTGGTGTAATTGAGCGACGATTACTCGTTCGGGATATTCCGAGGCCTCTGGAAAGACGAGGAGAGAGAACGTTATCCGGGTCTTAAGAGCGGCAGCCGATTATCCAGCATCCAACCAGCATTTAGATACTGTCATGAGTGCAGTTGTTAACTGTACAACGAGGGCGACGAGCGGATGGGATTCCCGCTCATGTCGGAAGCTCATGGCCGCAGGAGTTCGAAGAACGCGCTGGAGATCGACTGCAGGACCACTAGCGACATCTAGCGGCTCCTTATATTAAACAAGTGAAGCGAGTACGCTAATTTAAAGAGCAGGTAAGCGACTCCAGGTAGTCCACTTGTATCACTCCGCGACCGTCGTGCTACTCTGTAACCGCGGTACTGCACCGAAGCGGAAGCTATTTCCCTTAAATCGTGGATTTTCGTATCTCGAGGTCGACCTGGTCGCAGAGCGACATCATCTTTTTGGTAAGCGGCTCTCCGTAAAAAGTCCCAGTAACTTAAAGATAAAATCTTGGCGTGGTCTGGTCGTAGCGTCAGTGGACGCCATTTTCTGTTGACCGGATTCACTTACTCTTTCCGCAGTGAGCGGGCGATTATTGCTCCCAAAGCTAAAGACGTTTTAGTAAAATTTTATTTTGTATATTAGATTTTCGAGTAACTTCTTTTTACAACTTGATTTGCCCTAGGCAAATTTCGCCGCCTCGAGAGCGGCATGGTATTTTTAATTCGAGTCCCATCATTTTGGATAATCAGTTTTGAGCGGCCTTGCCGATTAGTCTTTTTGTGAACGGCATGTTTCCTAGGTATTTAGAGCGGCCTTCAGCCTCTTTGGACCACGCCACTCTCCAAGAATCCTGAGCTAGACGGAGAACGAGTGAAGAACGGCGTTGTTGTTTTAGTTTAAGTTCCTTTTCAGGACGGTGGGCAGTTTCCCTCCGAGGAATTCTCACCTGGCACCGGCCGAAAGAAGTCTCAAGGCTTATAGGCTAAAAGTCCTGGAAGGAGAGCTTGAAACACCTTTAAAATTAGAACGCCACATTTCCTGGCTAAGGTTTCCAGATTTGCGCCAGGAAATCGCGTTTTAATTGTGTGCAAGAAAACTGAGAATTCACCACGATTGATTTAGCTTTTCATCCTGTCCCTTAGTTCGGAATCTTCGGTTCTATAAATGAATCAGGTAAGGATGGTAAATTATTAAAACTAGTTTTGTTTTTTTTTCGTAGATGTGACAGTGTAAGGAGATCATAAAAACATTGTGAAATTCAACTTCATACAAAACATTCTTGATTTCTATTAATACTCGCGAGCAAAGCTTCTCAAAAGTAAACAAACCTCTGAACTTCTGACTTTGTCGATCAGAAAAAATTCCAGGAATTTGTCAAACATCCAACTAGGTAATAGAATTCTTCAAAAAAGTGTCACGAGTCACCCTGAATACCTCAAAACAGTTTTCCACACCCAAAAGTCACCCTCAGCTGATTAGTTCAACCCTGTTATTACCACATACATATTTTATCTATTTAGATGAAATAAATTCTAATTTACTATTATCTGGAATTTTTTTCTAAACCCTCTTCACAAAAAATACAAAAAAAACCGAAAGTAAAAAATTTTTAACAATCAAAATTGATTTTTTTCGAAAACTATTGACTGTGGGAGAACAATGTTCTGCATAAAATAGTTGTGACTTTTCAAAATCTTTAAGCCTGTCATAAAAGTGCATCATGAAAACTCAATACCTTTCTCGATAAATGAAAGACTACAAGAAACTTTTTTTTTCATCATGAAAATTAGTGTCACTATTAAACTACCGACTACATGAAGAAATATTCTGAAAAGAAAATGTGAAATTTATTGAGATTTACATTTACATACTGTTTAAGGCATAGTTCGTTTTTTCACAAAAATCATGAAAAATCAGCGTGATTTTTATTTATGAACGATTTTACCGAAAAATAATTATTTCATCAAAAAGTTGTTTTACAAAAACAGTTGCATTTTTATAAAATACATAATTTCTCTGCAGAATAGTTTTCTGTAAAAGCAGTATGTTTCGAAGTAAGTCATAAACACCGCGTAAAAATAGAGGTCATTTCAAAAAGTCACTGTACCTCAGAAATTAAAATGCACAAAAAGCCCCTAAAGGCTTTTTTTTACAAGGTTCAATGTATAAATTTACGTATAATATTTACATATAAAGTTAGGACTATAGCTGTGAAAATGGTAAATTTGATCAAAAATAACTTTTTTAGCCTTACAAATATTTATATCAGAAAAAAACAAAGCCTTCGCTAGAATTATTTCTATAAAATTTTCATTAAATATGATATGCCTTATCATTTTATATAAAAGCGAGATCGCTTAACTTGAAAATTAGAAATTGGCAAATCTTTGTATTTTGGTAAGTGAATTTACGGACAATTTTGAAAACGGCCCTAGCTTGTATGTTTGGAAATGCATGTAAGGTAAAAATAGTTTTTCTAAAACTACCCTCTAAAACGAATAAATTCAGCCATCGAATTTTAGAATCGGTTAGGAATTACATTTTTTTATGCAGGTATGAATAGAAACGCAAAATTTACGAAAGACGCAAATTTCAAAAAAAAAATTCTCGGAAATTTTTTATACAAAAAATCTAATACTTTGTATTTGGAGGTTTTTGGGCAGCTACCTTTAAGGAAAGAATCGTCAACTAAATCGTTCAAATGGTCGCGCAGTCGATTTTACAAGAACCTTTGGAATAACTCATATTAAATTATAATTACTCTGTTATGGAGCTGTTCTTGGGGCCACATGAAAGAGGTTTTGAGGGATTGAAATTAAAAAACAATGATGGATTCTTATTCCTTGAAAAGTGCAACTAAAAAAATTCATTCCTATGCCTAATTATACATTTTTATAAGTTTTGAAAAGAATTTTTAACAATTTGTTCTTTACCAATGGCATTCTTATGGGAAACTTCAGGACCTTCAAGGCCCTGAATACGCTGTAACGAAGGTTTTCCCAATTCATTAATTCCGCCTTACCCGAGGATGATCCAGGATGGGAACCCAGTTAACAAAGATGGCGATTGCGTGAACACCCCTTGTGACACTCCTCAGAAAACTGAGTCCGCGAATCTCAATCTATAGACTCGCGAACAACCCACAAAGCTCGTTGAGTCTTTATACTTCCAGGCTCGATGCCGAATTATTTCTGCCCGAGCCTCGCTGGATCCGACCATGTTACTCGTTGGTCGGCTAGCTCGCTGCATGAGAGTTGGTCGGCTAGCACGCTGCATGAGAGGGAGCGAGAGCGCGCGCGCGCGCGAGAGAGAGAGCACTAGAACGTCGAAATAAATTTTACTTCAATTCACCTGACTTTCAGTTTATTTAAACATTAAGAAAACTCGAAATTAACAAACATTTATTCCGTATACCTTGTAAGTTTTTGCATTACAAAAAGAAAACTAAGAAATTAAAGCACACAACTTTTATCAAGAAAATAGCACTCAACAGAAATTAAGGTGGACTCAACTTTTAATAAAACTCTAGCAATCAGAGACATCAGAGTAATTATCTTTAGAGGAACCCCAAAATTAAAAAATGGCGGCCCGGAACATGCTAGGACGCCGGCCGGCGTCCTATGACGCGTGCCCTCGCCCTGACTCTATAGAAACGCTTGGCTGAACCAAACTACGGTCGAACTACTTGAGCCGAACGTTTCACGCACTAATCTTCTGGGGAGAGGGTCTCGAACGTCCTAAACTAGGTGGAAGCTTTCTTTATCCACGCGCGGGTACATGCGGTCGTTGCCCTGTATGAGCCAATGTCGAGACGTGCGAGGCCAGCAAAGATGCAAAAAAGAAGAGATTTCACCAACCTTGTAGCTAGTCCGCGAGGTCCTTCTTTCAGTCCCGGATCATGTCGGTCACCGTACTTCGGAAAAATATCCTCTGGTCACAATGAAATCGCGAAAATTGGCACTGATGTCGGAATTACACTTGCGCACCGCCAAGCCAGGAATCGCAGTGCCGTGAAATCGTCTACTCGCTCATCTTCTTTCTTCTTGCCATGGAGCCCTCGTGACTCTCCATGCCTCCAACTTTGATTGCCTCTGGGGCACGACCACCGTCCGACCAATTGGGTCTGTCCATTGAACTATCGAGACTCCTATTCGGCCCGTTGGATAGTGGCCGGAGACCCGATACAAGCGGCCAACAGGTGCTGACCTCTAGTTGACAATAGTGGAATTGCTGAATCAACGAGCTCGCCCTCTTCCCTGTCATGGTTTCCATGTTGGGTCACCAGACTGTTAACACCCAGTGTCGTCTGCAATGGTGTTGACATGTTGCCGGTTTTTCATTCCACACCATGCTGAGTCTCCGGGTTCGGTTAATGACACAAAAAAACAGAACAAAATAGTAGTCAAGTAGACGCTGTTGCACCTGTGAAAAATCTACTACATTCAATGTTTAGTCAGGTCGATGTCCATTTTAATCAAAAACTTGTATCTCCACTAAATAATACGTACGCTTACAGAGCATATATATTAAAATGTTACTGAATTACGGACCACCGGCAAAATTTAATCATTTTACATCATCATTGTGGGTAAAAAATACAGCTGAGCATATGGATGATGTTGCAAATAGAAACGAGGGTCTAGTTGCACGACGTGGATATCTAGGTACAAAAAAAAAGAATTGATATGGTCAGTCATCTACATTGTGATGTTTTTAATCAAGATAAAATTATAAACGGCGAAAACTTTGACTTCTGACTTATTCGTTTGAAAGACGCATTCTGTCTAACAGATCCTATGAATACCGCCTACTTACATATTGAAGAAGCATCTCTTCTTGTTCATCGAGCAAAAATTAGGCCTGCGTTTTACTCAACCACACTGAGGTTCTCGCTCACGGCAGAGCAGAATACCTCTTTACAAGGGACTAAGAGTCGAGATGCAAGCACTATCCATACACGCAGGTATACTCAGTGAAATCCTCGATAATGCAGTCCTCGGAAAACTATCCAAAAGAATAATTATTGGATTTGCTATTAATACAAATTTCAACGGTAACCATAGTGAAAATCCATTTAACTTTCAAAATTACAAAATAAATAATTTCTTTCTGTACGTCGACTAAATGCAGATACCCTCTAAGCCTTTACAATAAGATTTCACCAAAAATAAGCTTCATTTTGAAGCTTATCAAACCTTATTTACCGGAAAAGGTATTCATTTTCTCAACGAAGGAAATCATATCGACTGAAACAGTTATGCAAACAGACATACATACATTACAGAAACAACAAGAGAAGCAAGTACTATTGCAGTATTAAAGGAAGAAAAGGCAATAAATCTGATAAGATACCAACGCCAAATAAAATTTCGATTATGAGGGTAAAGACTAGAACAGAAACCGCTTGTTTGAATAATACTCAAACATCGGTATCATAAACCGACAATGTACAATTTCCAACGTTTGAGAACTTCCTTTAGACAATGAACAACCTAGAGATCTTACAGTCTCTTCAGCTAACAGGAGCTCAGTGTTGGAGTGTATCTGGCTGATAAAATTCAAAAATTTCTGACGAGACCTGCAGCCATTGTGGCTAATGTTGATGACCACAACAAACTTAGTACAGACTGGATTACGATCAACGTCGGAAGCAGTGGCCCAGGAACGTACTTCGACAGCTACGGTCCGCAGTGGTCAGCATTAGGAATATACTATTCATAATCCACTACAGGCTGCAATTCTTAACCGATTTTGATGATTTTTTTTTAGAAATACTGAGCATTTAATGCTTTAGAACGACTTCAGGCCGGGATTTTTAATTTCAGTCTGTGGACGTTATTATTTAAACAAATAGTGCGTGAAAAAAGCCATTTCAACAATATGATTTTTTATCTCAGAACAAATTACATAAATAAACTTGTTGTTGATCAGAATTAATTAAGGTAGACTTAAGGAACATATAAATTTTATACAACATTTTATTTAATTATTATAAACAATTTATTTGAACAAATCCTCCAATGTATCAGTTTTTTGTAGAAAAATAGTATATTTCGATACGAGAGGCCAAACGGGCGTTTTGGTCACTGCGAGTGTGAAGGCGCCGCGTGAACCCGAGGCGGAGGCGAACGAAGCCGAACCATTTCTTTATTAATAAAAACTTTCGAACAGATGACACAATCTCACGAACGAAATAAACCCAACCTCACCCAAAACGATGTTCACATAGTAACCGTTTACGACGCTAGATGGCAACCGGTGGCCAAAATGTTTTGGTAACCGTGGAGTTCATTTTGCTAACCGGTGACAGCGTTTTAGTCATGGATGTTGGGGATTTTGCTCATTGTTTTTGCGCACAGTGCGGAATTGGCTATTTTGGATGTCTGTAAACGGTGGCCAAACGAGGGTTTTGCATGTATGTGTAAAAACAAATTATTTTTTGCTAAACATAGTCATAAATTGAAAATTTTTAAACAAGCAATAAAGTTATGAACAATTTTTTAATCTATAAAGTCCCACGGGTAGACCAATGGACATACTAGAAAAGATAATATTGAGATGAGGGTATTTGATCAAAAGATAACTTCTTATGGTAAAAATTTGATTTTTCAATTGTTTTTTGTTATATTCTTTTCGTTACTTTCACTATAATCGTCAAAATTGTGAAAAATTCTTTAAAATCTCACCCGAAAAATTAAAATCGAATAACTCTGAGAGAAGTTATGATTAATTGAAAATCACTGTGCAGGCCAAAACATCGGAAAATCGTGCCCCTGTATCTAAACAAACCGACCTAATAAAGGCCCCCGGTTTAGGGATTTCAACTAGGTCCACTACGACTACAATTAGGTAGAATTCTTAATGAAATTACCACAACCACCATTTTTAGGTGGGTACGTATGGAGTATTTTGCCCTATATGCTAATTGCTCAATTATCCACTTCCCTTCAACCAATCAACACTTAGTTTTATAATCGAAGCCACGTCCCTCGAACAATCAGACCTTAGTCCGATTGTCGAGACCAGGCCCACCGACCAATCAGGGCTTAGTCCTACAGCTGTACATTTCTACCAGCCCTACGCATCTGACAAGAATGGCGTTCTCTTATTGCCCTAGTAGACTGAGCCCATAACATAAATGGCAACGTGATACCGTTAAGGCCAATTTTCATGTGAAAGATTCGACTTGTGATGATAAACGTGAAAATGTCCGCCTGACAGGCCTGAGTGGAGCAGGTGAGCGGTGGCGAGCTGGCAAAGGTGTCAATTTTTACACGTAAGTAACGTGACTTCGATAAGCGTGAAAATTCGTATACATGTAGGAGATGACGTTAAAACTAGCACATGCGCATTGCCAGTTGATCATCTGGAGCAGAAAGTACTGCCAGTTGATCTCAAAGTCGCCAAAAATCCAGGTAAAATTTTGTCACAGGATTAAGGTTGAGATCAATTGCTATGTATTTTTTACACATACAGGTAACGATATGCAAAAAGCAGATAAAAAAGTGGAGCAGAAACACCTGCCAGTCGATGATGAAGTGCGCGGTTTGCCCGATTAGATAGAGTATTGAAATAAG
>JBAGKK010513782.1:0-13771 GCA_037177015.1 Euceroptres primus
GAACCTAGCTCGGAAGGGGTGAGGCCCGAAGTTTGGCGATCGGGGTCGACGAATCCCGAACTAGGTCAGCAGGTCGTTTAAAAAATTTGGAAATTCTCGTTATGGATTCTTAGTTTACATTTAATTTCACAGAATATTTTTCTAAATTGTTGTTAATAATTAAGTTATTATAAGAAGAAATAGAAAGTAGCACGACAAAAAAACAATAAACTATATTAAGAAATTTGAATAATAGGGGTATTATTTCTCAACTGCCTCACCTTTTGAAGTCATGTCTTACAATCTTCTTATAATTTTCAGGATTTGTTTACCGATGTGACAGTTACTTCAGCCATCAATTTACAGACTTCGGATATCATCCCTCTTAAAGCTACAGGGGGTTGAAATTTCATCCATAACGCCCGCACCGGTGTATTCAAACGGTCATGACTTCTTTTCTAGAAATAATAATTCAAATTTTAAATCTAAATTTGAAAGGAATTTTTATACTCTTTCGTATTATCAAACAATTTTTAAAATTTTTTAATTTTTTCAACAAATTACGGAGTGAAATGTTTATTCAACTTTTTTTGTCACTCGAACTTTTTTTATAATTAATTTAGAAAGAAAGCTTGGTTTTTTACAAGAAACTCCTGTAAGAACAAAATGGAAGTCGCAATAGTATCCGAGATATATGGCTCGTTCCGATCGAAGCTCTCGCCCGCGCGATCCTAACGCCCGTTCCGGAATATTCATATGGTCATAACTTCTTTTCTTCCAATACTAATTGAAATTTTCAAAGTAAGTTTGAAAGGGATTCTTACGCCCTTTTGTATTATCAAAATGATTAGTAAATTTAAAGAAAATTTATAAATAAGTTACGGAGTGAAATGTTTATTTAACTTTTTTTTGGCACTCGGACCCTAGGGACTACGCTCTAAGAAATCATGTGAATGCGGCACCGAAGATCACAAGAGAATTCTTCGAAGAATCATGCACTCCTTCAGAACTTATGTCACTCCAATAAATTCAGCTAAATTCAGGTTAAGTCGGTTGTTGAGTTGAGACAAGAAAATGCTTAATTCGAGCGCCCACTTTTTAACACTAAACATCTTACAGTCCAAATCAAATGTCCAGAGCAGCTTCCCAAGGGGAAACCTAAGAAACAAGGACCAATAATTTCTCAAAGCCACTTACCGAGGTTAAAACCAAAGGACACCAATAATTTGGTAAGTTTCATTATCAGTAATCACTGTCTAAATCTTTTTAGAAAGTTCAAAGATTCAACGGCTTCATTTGTTAAAGATTGGAGAAGGGACACCCGATTCAAACGATAAACGAGCCCGCTTCTTCTATCAAACATCTATTTCTAAAATTTCGTCTGCATCAGGTAACGAAGAACACTTTCCTTCGGAAAATCTTTAGAAATCAATTATTAGTAACTCAGACGTTTTAGATCTACTAATCAAACCTAGAGACAAAATAAATTATCAAATAAATATTTTCAAACTTCTCAAAAATCGAAACAAACAGAAATGAAAGTCGACAGTCAATGTCTACAAATCATCACTATTAGGAAAAATCAACCCGTTTCCTTACGGGACGCTCTTGAAGTAATCCTAATTTTTTCCGAAGACAGTATGTCACTCGACCAATTCATTGCGGGATGTAAAAAAGCACTCGATATCTTCCTGGAACCGCGGAAGCTAATTTGACTAAACTAATTAAAACAGAAGTAAAGGGTGAAGCACGAAAATGTGTATCAGGCAGTTCTTACACTAACGTAGATGGTCTGATTGATATTTGAAAACGTTTTTGTTCTTCAAACAAATTGCTTTATCAATTACAAGATGAATTAGGTAGCATTTATCAATGGAACAACGAGGAAGTACTCTCTTACGCAACTAGAGTTCAGGAATTAGGGGATAAAATTTTAGATTGTCACAAAAGAAATAATCAAGATGAAGAAGATGAAACTTTTAAAGCATCACTAGAAGCAGATCTTAAAGATTGCTTTTTGCAAGGACATAAGGTAGAAATAGAATCTAGATTAGGAAAGCAGGGCACTTTTAAACTCGAGGTTAATAATGCAATACAAATTGAAAGAAAACTAGCTCCAACTGCAGCCTTTCACTCTAGTAGGACGTCATCTAAAAATAAAGGAGCAACAACAGTCGAAAATAGAAAAGATAAAATCCTTGTAGCTCAGGAAGAATTTAGCTATCAAATGTGCGGAAAAAGAGGACATATCGCACCAACTTGCAGACATTTAAATCAATTAAACCAGGGTAATCTTGGAGACAATAATCAAAGAAGTTAGCAACAAACAAATAGGTTTAACCCTCAACAAAATAGAGATAATAGACATCAATCATTCAACAATAGGTTCCAACAAAAATCCGGTAACCAAAGGGGCCCGCCTCAACAATACCGGGATCAATGGACTCTGCGTCAATAGAACCAGGGTCAATGAACACAGCGTCAACAGAACCAGGATCAATGGAAACCGCGACCTAGGCAAGTACAATGGCAGCAACACTCAAGTAACAGGTCATTTCAGAGTCCTTCTTTCAAAGACAGAAGTCATGATACCAGAAATGACACTCAAGCTCAAGAAGAATGCAGTAATTGTAAAAGATTAGGACAAAATATAAATGAATAACTTAGAAGAATGTATAATAAAAAAAAACAGGAACAACAACAACCTGCTAGATTTCAGTCACAAAATTCAAGAAACTAGGGAAACTCCGGGTCCCGTCACCACACAGGGTGCAGCGAGTGAGGCCTTGTAAGAAATGATTTTACAGCACTCAATATCGAGACTAACCGTACAACATTACTCAATATCAATAAAAAATAAACAAAAATAAATTTAGGCTCCAGTAATCTTATTGTATCTATGCGAGGGTCAATTACAGAAACGACAGGAGGTGAATCTTATAGATTTTTTAACGCTGAAAACGAATCCGGCCGCGGAAATTGTCAGATTCTGGAGTAACTTTAAGTTAAATGGTCACAAAATGTCCATTTTGGCCAAATTTATGAATTTATTGTGGGAAAACGGATCCTTTTATTATTTCCGAAAACGCCATCGTATAGTACTAGTCTTTAAAGGCTTTAAAATCCATTTTCGATTGCTTCTGTACGATTTTTTTAGCTGATACATGCAAGTTTGAATTTATAATATATGCATATTAGGGATACGCTAGAACCTCAAAAGAAAGCGGAAGAAGAAGGTACCGGGTCAAAGGAAACCAACCATAAGCAGAAGGAAAGAAACAGAAAGCCCGTGAAGCGTCGAACGGAAGCGGTGCTTATATAAAAGCAGTGCCTTGGGAGACGCAGGGACAGTAGAGGAGCAGACGTCACGAATTACCCTAGAGATACGAGACCTTGACAGTTACACAACCAAAGAGGAAGTGGAGAATGCAGAATGAAACGAGACCTGAAAACGATTGAAGGAGAGCTTAAAGCCTCGGTCACGAAGCCAAATAGTAGAGGACAAATCCTGGCGATAAATGAAGTCAACGAGCACGCCGCGGGCGAGCTATTAAAATCAGCACTCATTAAGGTAGGTTGGGTGAACTGCCGAATTAGGAGACGAGTCCAAGTGCCTCGGTGCTTTAAGTGCCTGGGATACGGGCACCAATCAGGCACCTGTAAAGACCCAGATTGGACAAACACCTGCTTTAAGTGCGGGCAGTCAGGACACAAGGCTGCGGCAGGCACTGAGGATCTCAAGTGCCTTCTGTGCATGGAAATGGAAAAACCGCCGGAGGAACTAAAACATGTTCTAGGATCGAGTAGTTGCGCGGCGTTTAGACAGATGCTAGACAGTGCTAATGGAAAGTCAAGATTATATAATATATAATACCAAACGGCGTAGCAGTAGAAGAAGATACAGTCTCAGGATTCGAATTTCTTGTTGACAATAATGTAAGTATTAATTTACTTTAAAGTGTCTAGAAATCGAGAATAATAAATACTCTTCTCAAACTGCAAGATCTATAATTTTCCCAGCCAATTCTATTTCTGATATACCAATTGAAGTTCAAAATGTAGAAAAAGAAACCGGCTATGTACCTCAGACATCCATTAGACAAGGAATTTATATAGGTAATGCACTTGTTACTAATCATGGCGGAAAAGCTTACATAAAAGCCGCAAATACATGCACGGATCTAGTAAAAATTTCAATTCCATTAATTACTTTAGAAGTTTTTGAAGTTGAAATTAATAAAACCGAAAATATTATACATAAAAGTAACATTTAGAAAATCGTAAAAGTAACAATTATTCTTCTAAAGAAATCATTAAACAGTTTAGTATGCCAGACGAAACTCTGCATAATATTGATGAATGTTATAACATTATAGGTGAAGATAGAATTAAACAAATAAAGAAATTACTTAGATTGGAACATCTAAATTCTGAAGAATTAGCTCCCGTGGAATAATTAATTTCAAGACATGCAGACCGATTTCTACTTCCTGACGAACAACTCACATTTTGAAACATTCAATTCCCACTACTAATGATCGTTTAATAGCTTCAAAACAATATAGATTTCCACCTGCCCACAAAGAAAAAATAAAATAAGCTAATGAAATTTTAAAAACAAGATAATCAAATCTTTATAGTCTCCTTTTATTACTCCAATGCTCATTTTACAAAAAAAAATAGATTTACAAGGAAATCGAAAATGGAGAATGGTCCTTGGTTTTAGAATTTTAAATGAAAACACAATTACCGACAACTTTCCTTTTCCATATATTGTATAAGGCAGGTAAAACAAATGTAAATTCTGATGCCTTATCACGAAATTCTATTTAAAATGATAATAAAAATAAAACAATCACTTTCACTTTAAAAAATGAAAACGATGCTATTTTTCCCATAACTAAAGACAATTTTCTGAAATTTTCAAGCTCTACAAGTTTCACAATATTTTAAGATAATAAGAAATCCACAAAATCTACCTTTATGAATCAAATAAACTCAAGTCAATCAATAAATACTATAAAATCGACAAAATCTACGAAATCCAAAAATACAAAAATTTTTAGTACTTTACGTATGAGTAACGAAATACAATATTTTTTCGACGATTCAAACACTGACTATGAATCCGAAATTTCGGAAGCAATTTTTTTTTCTAAAAACTCAGACTCCAAAAATTTAAGGTCTGAAGACATAAATTCTCGAGATTCAAACTTGGATGGTGATCGCCAACCTCCAATAGCCATTTCTACAAATTCTAATTCTATTAATCAACAATGTACAAACGAACAAGAATTAATGAAATGATAACTCGAAATCAAGCACGAAAACAAAATACAAGGAAAAATGATGTTATAAAAAATAAACAGTTTACAGAGAAATTTCAGACTCCGAAGAAAATAATGAAAATAAAAAAGAAGAACGACGAAAGCACAAAAATCAACCAACAACAATCAAGAAGAATATAAATCGAAAGAAAAGAAAGGAAAAGGATAATTTAAATGAAGAATAAGATGTGATTAATTCTGACCCTGAATTTTCAAAAGATTTATTAAACGAAAATAAAGAGTTAGATTATTCCTCAGATGATTCTGATATTCAAAGCGACGAAATTTCCGGCGCGTGAGAAGTAGGGAGAGGACGATGTAGAGAATTAGTGTAGAATTTATATGTATTGGAGGTGATGAGTGGTGAGTGAGGGCGGTGGAAGGTGATCAAAGAGTGGCGGACGGTGTACTGGTGAAGGATAATAAAGGTTTGGACGGAGAAGAGAAGTGTAGTCAGAAAATTAGTTGTAAAAAACTACACATGTTAGGTTGCGGCAACGGAAGGAGACAATACTGAAAGGCGCATGCGCGGAGGATAGCAGTGGAGGCAGGAGACAGTAAGAAGAGAAGGAGGGAGTGAAAAGTGAATAGCAGAAATGCGCAAGTCAGAAATACTGAGAGTTGGAGCATGCTACGTGGAGATCAGCGGAAGCGCCGAAACAGGAGCATAAGTGGAAGGGTGAAAAGGTTGAGATAAGGTTTGACCACGTGACTCTGGCAGAACTAGGAAGGCAGGTGGATTGACGGGAAAGGAGAACAGAAGAGAGAAACGATGACGACGGAGAATAGGAAAAGCACTGGAAAAGATATTCTGAGACAACAGGAGAATTTTGTAAAAAAGTTGAAGAATCAATGGAAAATGGAGAGAGAAAGAAGAATGAAGGAGAAAGAGAAGAAAATGGAGAAGTTGTCAAAATTACAAATCTATTACAAGGATCTGAGTCTGAAGATGGAAGGGGTTATAAGGAAAGTGGCGACAACTGAAAAGAGAGATGAAAGTTGCCAAACCGAAGACACAACGAGCATATGGATAATTCCACCACCGGAAGTCACCAGGGAAGAATGGAAAGAGGAGAGGGAACAGAGGGAAGAAAGATTTGAAAACACGCATCGGGAGTCTGCAAGGAAATGGAAGTGATTTGAGTGGAGAGAAAGATAGGGAACATGGAAAGGAAGATGGGAAGGAACGGTGCAGTTTATGAAGGCGAAGGTGGGTGAAACTGTTTGGAGATGGAACAAAACAGAGGGGGCATTGTAAGTAACTGAGATCGAGGAAACTGTTTGGCGATGGAACAAGACAGAAGGGGCGATGGAGGTAACTGGGATCGAAAGGAAGATAGGAGACGAAGGACTAAAGAAGAAAGAAGAAGAGTGAAGGGGTTGATGTGCTGTTGTGGTATTTGAAGTGTGATTATATAAAGTTAGTGTGAGTATATAATGTAGTGTAATTAGGATAAAAGTTAGATGCTTGTTTTTTGAGTTTTGATACGATTATAATATGGCAATTTGAAGTGGAGACAACGTTTAAAGACAAAGACTGGAATAAAGACGTTAATGATAGAAGGATATTGAAGGGAGGTGATAGTATCAATTGTTGATAATGTCAATTGAGAGTTAGGGTGAGGTGAAAAAGCGGGTGAGAATTGCGCGAGAAGGGGAAAAGCGAGGATAAAAAAAGAAGGAAAGTAAGTGTGAGAGAGGAGGCGAGGTATCAGTGAGAGAGATGCGATGTACGAGGAATAAAGGGTGCCGATGAATTAAGATGCGGGGGATGTTTAAGTTTTGTACGCGGCCTCCTAATATTTTTTCGCTGTAAAATTCTACAAAATGTGATGTATGCTGCGATGATTTTCTAATGCGGCTTGCCAGCGCTAGAAAGGGTAACGAAAGAGAGGGAGAGACAGGGTAGAAAGGAGATATTCTGGTTTGGTCAAGAGGGGTAGTAGCGCAATATAGGTTGTGGGTGGAATTCGTTATCGCTGTGGAGTGGGTAAGGGTTCCTTTTGGGTAAGGACTTTGGTTTCCTAATATATCGGTATTGTTTGAAGAGGTAATATAAGATAGGCTAGAGTAGTAAGAAAATGGAGAAAATTTATATGTATTGGAGGTGTATCGTTGTAATGACTATGGAAGACTCCAAAACCCGTAAATGGGAGGAGTGTAATAAAGATACATACAACTTAAGGAACACGGATGACGAAAACCGTCCGCCACCAGAACCGCCTCCTGCAGAGAAGATTTCTGCCGGCTGAAATCACGGAAACTGCACGCAATACACTGAAAAAAAGTTACTTGGATTAAGTAAATTTTACTTGGTCGAAGTATATCGCGGAATTAAATACGGAGAAGCCAATTATGGTATTGTTTCAAGAAAATATTTACTTGGGGCCGAATGATTGGAACAATAGTATATATTCTTGATCTCAGAAAATATAATATCAGATCGAATATTACTTTTTCTTAGTTTAAAACGTTATAGTAGGCTAAGGAATACTTCAATGAAGAAAAGATTTTACTTGCATGAAACTAATAGTGCCATAAGTGAAGAACATCAAGCCAAGAGAAATATTTATTTCGGTCAATATATTAATTTTCTTGTCGCAAAAATGTAAGATCGTACTTACAACAGGTGGATAGATTTACTTGCTCGAAGCAGCAGCGATTCTATGCTGCGAATCGCTGCTGTATAGTTACTTATTCCAAGAATTTAATATTCTTGACCAAATACTTTTTTACACCTTCACATAAGTAAATAATGGAAACAATTGATAGCATAATATATTTGCTTTAAATATATATGTTCTTTCACCCAGTACTTTCATTCATTCTATTATTTTTTTGATACAAGAAAATTGGTGTCTCATATCAGAAAAATATTAGCTTCTTTCAAGTACAATTGGCCAAGTAAATACATTTACTGGACTCAATAAACTGGTGTTTTTTAGTGTATAGTCGAATATCAAGCCCAACTTACAATGCGGAAGGACAGCCACGCATATATCATTTTAATGAGCAGAGAGCCTAGAGATAATGGATCAAAATCATTGTTTAAAAAAAACGAATTACCGAAATTCAAAAACCTCTGTTTAGTTCATACGAAGGAATACCATCGTGGTCAACAATACCATTTTGCATAGGAATCACGTCACAGGTAAAAACATATGTTGGAAATAAATCTTAAACACAATAAGTTTAGTTTTCTCTGATTCTCTAACAAAAATTATAATATGCATGGGTATTACACAATATGCAACAAAGGAACAACAAGCTCAATAAATTGAAGAAGTTCATTCTTCAGCATTTCGTGGACCCGAAGGAGTCACAAAAACATATAATGGGATTCGCCAAAATAATTACTGGCAAAGTATGAAATTAGACATTCAAAAATACATTCAAATTTTTTTAAAGTGTCAAATAAAGAAACTTGTTTGTGTCAAAACAGAAGAACCTATGATTATTGCCAACACACCTGGTACAGAATTCGAGAAAATTTCCATGGACATTTTAGACTCATTGCCGGTAACAAAGGAAGAAAATGAATATATTGTAACCATTTAAGACAATCTCACCAAATATTCTTTGGCCATCGCTCTTCCTAATGCAAGCACTATTGCTGAAGCCCTTGTTCAAAAATTCATATGCATTTTTGGATCACCGAAAGCAGTCCTCACCGCTCAAGGAAAAAAATTTCCTAGTAATCTTCTAAGATGACTGGCAAAAAGACTTACAATTAGACAATTTAAAACAATGGCGTTTCGTCCTCAATCAAACGGTTCTCTTGACAGGTCACATCATATACTTGTAGAATACTTAAAACAATTTTTCAACAAAAATTCTCAGTGGGATGACTGACTTAAGTTAGCCACATTTCTTATTAATGGAGAAATACTTTGCACTCCGTATGAGTTAGCTTTTGGTAAATTAGCTAGGCAACAATCCAGTGAACTTCCTGCAGAAAATGAAAAATCAGAGACGTACAACGATTATCTAACTAAATTAACGACTCGTTTACATAAAATTAGGGTCATTGCTAGAGAACATTTAATCACGGCAAAAGAAAAATCCCAGATATTTTATGATACGAAAATTAATCCACAATAATTCAATTTAGACGACAAAGTATTTTGATTAAGTGGACCAAAGCCTAAGAAATTTGACAAGTATTATTAAGGAACTCATTTTCTAGAAGTATTAGGAGAAGGCAATGTTAAAATTCAAGTTAAAAATAAACCGAAAGTAGTGCATATTAATCGACTTAAGCGACCTCGAGTTAAGACACTCGATTAATACTTCATCGTCTGTAAATAACAAAATATTTCAGATTCTATTTCTCAATGGATTCCATTCATTAATGGATCTTTTAGACAGAGAAACAATAGAAAAGTCGCACAAAGTGCATGGTCCAAAATATGGACAGTATTTTTCGGCTTCGGTACAGTTAGTACAGGTTTAATAGACTATAATCCATGGTTACCCTCTATATACCGCCTTTGGATTGTCCTTCCACAGGTCCCTGTTGAAAAAAGTAAGGAAGAAGATAGGGGAGAGTGACTCGATCTGGATAAAAAAGTTTTGACTTTATAATAATTAAACATTTTGCAGGAAAAGGAAAAGTACTACGTACTAAATTGAAGATTAAACATTCTTTTACACAATATTAGTAACGTAACAAAGATTGTATCAGATGTTTATCCGTAATTCATCTTTTCCTGAACCATTGCACTTTTATTAGGATGAGAACTTGGGACCACGATCCTGCGAGTGCAGGATGGCAGTGTTAATTGATCGATATTTCACTTGATCTCATCGAATAGCATTTCAGCACTGTTACTTTTAAATGTTTTTGTCTTCATAAAAGTAATATTTTGAAATATATTGTAAAAAATGCACCAACTATTATCTCTATCGTATTTACTATTAAATGATGACAGCATCTTCTGCCAACTTCAAATGCTGAAAAAGTCTATTAAAATAGCTAGTTCTTTTATGTTGACACAATGCGCGGATCATTTGAAGAACTTTTATGTGTTTTTTTACGAATTATCCAGATCGGGGGAAATGAAACTATCAATAATTTTACTTATAAAAAATTACTCCATTTCATTTCATTCAAATATTTATTCATTTTTACGTATTTCTCAAGTTGGGAACCTATCCAATATTCTCCCCTATAATACAAACAAATATTTATCCTCTACTAAGAAAATCAAATAGCACTTTTCATTTCAGAAGCACGAACTGTGCAACACCTGTTAAAAAACTCAATTTAATTTTTAAAAAAAGGGGAGAACCGAAAATCTACAGTGACTACATTATTATAAAAGGTTCTAAGCATGCACCCCTTTTCGAAATTACAGACGATTATAAAAACCACATATTTAAATAATTTAGTCAAGATCTCAAAACAACAAAAAAAGCCTAGCTCAAGAAATCCTAGAGATCCTATCCAAATTTGAGTTCATCATAGAGAATCATTTCTTTCCTCCAATTGATGTCCTTTTCGAACTAGAAAAATATTGCAAAAACAATAAATACGACCTCAGTTTAACTTATTTCATATTAAAATCTCTCCCACTGTCACTACCTACATATTGATTTGTAAAACAGAGAATTACAAAGAAAGTTGATTAGGAACTACAAGAACAGAATCAATGGTACAAGCAGTGAGTAAGATTTTTCATATCTTGATTAAAATATAAAAAGAGGAAGGTACACAAAATGTCATTGACTCTTTCCAAAATATGAGTTTAAATACAAAAGTGGAAAATTCTATACCGGATTGCCCAACACCTACCACCTAACACCTAACACCTGTGTTTGTCACAGACAAACATAAAACTCTTCAATCGGACAAGGCAGATTAATAATACAGTAAATTCACTCCGCCAAAGAAGATATACATAAAAATTACCAATCAGATCCAGTCCTATCAAACCCGAACTCATTGCTCATCCTAAATCCTGTAAAAGATGCATGAAATGCGAACACTGACCTCCAAGACCATATGATCATTTCTGCTAAATCACATTTCTTTTAGAGAAGTCCTGCATTAGCATGAATCATTCATATACCAATCTTTCTGAACTAACAACAACTACATAAAAAATACTTTTAATATAGCGGAAAATAATTGCATAGTGCCTCTCAGTATAGAAACAATACAAGGACATAGAAATTATATTCAAATTTTAAACAATTTTGCATAGGAGTACGGACTCCCTTAGCGAGAGTTAGGTACAACAGTTGTCAGAGTAAAATTTTTAATTAAAGTATACACTTTGTGGTTCATTGCTCAATTAAAGATAAAACCGTAAGAAAATATTACTTTCCTATCAGTGAAACAACATCTTCAGAATTATGTAAATATCAATGAAATATTGGATTTTTGAAATCAATTACTCCAAAGTTTTGAGAAATTCATTATATATTGTAGGAACGATTGCATTAAAATTGCTTTCATCGACAAAATTACTGGTAAAGAACAAAACATTCGAATGTTTTTTAATGAAATCAAGATAATGTTAAATAATACATTAAATTCAGAATTGAAAACTCAGAACTTTCACAATGCCTTATCAAAAATGCAAACTTCAAGCAACACTACTTTGCATTGGCAAGAGGAAGAAATTTATATTTTTCCTACATTACTATGAAGCATTTTTGACAAAATTGTTCATATAAATAGTACAATCAATAGATTTAAAAATTGGCATAGTAAATTTCCCAACTCAATGGACAATTCACACAAGATATTTGTAGCTTCCTGGACAATGAACATAAAAGAACCCACAAGTCCATATATCCTCTGTTTACAACAATCAACCAGCATGGTAATTTTTGTAATTAATGGCGAATGACATCCTTTATTACAATCTTTAATTCCTCCAGAATTGATTAGTAATACTATTTCGTATAATGCAACCTTTTCTGAACTATAACAAAATTCAAAAATTCAGAAGTTTCTTCATGAAGAAAAGTTAGTTATTTCACTAGCATTCCATATCATTCCAAAGCCTCAATTTTGTCTTTTTAAGCATTATACCCTGCCTATCTTTCACACATTCAACACAAACCATATCACAATTTACCATTTACCATTTACCATTTACCATTTTATCACAATCACACCATTTACGTTCAATCCAGAATATCTTATGTAGCTCTTTCATTCAATAATCAGACATATTTCACTCTTGATCAATATTTACTAAGTTCCTGTTTTGAAACTTCTACAGGAAAAGTGTGTCAATTTACTCCCTTAATACGAAGCAAAGTGATTAAACCAATTTGTGAAATCGCAATTCTTACTGAAAAAATTCCATATCAATGTAAATTTCATTTTCAAATTCATAATAGAATTCTTTGGTCTTCTCTCGAACTCCATCATGGATGGTTATACTCTACATACGTTCACATTCAAATTCGCCTACACTGTCTACGTACAATTCAAATTAAAATTATGATTTTAGATTCTGGCATTTTACAAATATCTTTAATTTTTCTTTAAATTCAACTTCATTACTTAAAACATTTTTTTCTCAATGAAAAAATAATAAAATTATATAAATTGCCAATCTCGAACAACAACTTTTCACTCATTATCAAATTTAGAAATTTAACAATAAAAAAATCAAACCCACTTTAGGGTTGCGAAACTTATATCGATATATCATTATGATAACAACCTCTATTATCGTTATTCTTATTTCACTCTCAATATTCTGTCTTACTCTTTATATCAAAATTCGCCAAAATTCGATAATATTAAAATCATTTGAAGCTGGTTTTAATTACCCAAACCCAGACTCAATCGAAGACGAAACAGGCTCTTTCCAATTTAGAGTTTCTTCATCTGTAAATTTTCCACTTTCAAAAACGAAATCAATAATTTCCAAAACCCACATTAAAAGGTTCATCCTCCTATAAAAAAACAAGTATATTAGAAACAATTACTCTTTCACATTAATCTGCACTATTTACACTTAAAATTTAAATGAAAAACGAGTCTGCCGTTCTTTCTCTACAGCTTAAAATCCTCTATCGTAATATTGTAACAGAAAGTAGGCAGATAAGTAATTTTTATTTTTTCTATTTATGCCTATTTTCACACATTATATTCTCCTTACCCTGTCTAGTTTAAAGTCCACGATTTATACTTATTGCCTTCTATTTTAAAGGACAAACTCCAATCTTCTAGCTCCAAGGCAATTGAACACTTATTTTTTCTTTTACGAAGAAACTCTTAGGTCCCAATAGATGTCAACATCATTACCATTATATTTGACCCTTATCTTTTCCACCTACAAGTTAACGCGCATGACGTAAACACATTCACATTGGATGCACCTCCTAAGTTTTATACTTTTGAAAACATATATTGTGTGATAAATAACCTTAAAGTGAATAAAAAGCGAGTCAACATCGAGGTTTCTCGATAGAAATATTGATTTTTAAACTGGAAAGAA